>CAJQZP010000031.1:0-77500 GCA_907164705.1 Parnassius apollo
ACTTAACGCACTCGCAAGAATGATTATGAAGGAAAGACATATTTAATTTGAAAATATATCTTTGTTATTTTTTTGGCTTTAGACCAAGTTTTTTTCGCAGCTTTCACTTTAGCAGTTAATGGTGGAATGAACGAGGTCAATCGTTTTCTTTTAGTTTTATACCCAGATCCTGTCATGTTAAATTGATCAATTTTCTCATCAGCCTTTCGTTTTAAATTCGTACTAACTTGCTTTAGACGATCTTTTATTGAGGGTTCCATAGGACGCGCTTGAACCATATCCGATAAAAGTCCTACTCCAGCGCTTAATGCCTCCTTACCAATCACTCGAGCACCACTTGAAAGTAAAGGTAAAACTGATCTAAATAACCCCCCTAAGAAGCTCCCAATACCATGACCGCGTTGGTATGGTGCACCCTTATAAATTACTCCAACTCCTGACCCAGCTTGATGTGTATAATAATTTTCATATGGACATTTATGATGATCACGAAGAGAATTCATTATTATAATTTTCGGAAATGTAGTTTAATACACACGGTTCCAAACTGGAATGGTATTTTTTGTCCTGTGCTCGATCTTATAACTATTTCCAGCGTATCGAACTCTCTTCGCATAACAGGTAAGTAGTGAGGTTGAGAGAAAACGTGCATTTTATTTGCACCATAAATGTATTTTGTAGGATCTAATGAAATGACTCTTAGTAAAGGAGTCATAACATCACCCACAATCTGAGGATCGATAATGTCGCAATATATAAAGAGTTGATGTGTGATGTATATAAAAAGCCGGAGAGAACACAAAGAACGTAACGCAATCTATAACAGTTTATTCCATAATGAATTCCCTGTATTATCTTAATTTACCCGCCACCTATATAATCAGTCTTAACCTACTACCCTACATTACACTCCTCTACACTTATTTATTATTATGCTAATCTTAAATATAACTTAATTACTTAACATTATTGTATCAGCGCTTAATCAATAATAAGGTTTTTTGAGTCTACATTGCCTTATAGGGCGACTCCGAGGCTTTGTGGGCGGTACAACGTTTGGCAAGGTATCCTGATACGCCTGTGAACCCGGGTTCTCACTGGTCGTCTCCCTTGCCGACTCCTTTAAGCCGATTTCAGCCTCTGAGGTTTCTACCACCCCCGGTCATCCCGATCCGCCGACGGACCCGGCTGAGCCTCTCCCACCTCTGGTGTCACCGTCGGCTCGTTGGTTGAATTTGTGCTGCAACCTGACTGAGGATCATTGTAAGGACATGTCATAGATGCCCTTAAAGATCTCCTTTTTAATTGGTCTATATGTCTATGAATTATTTCGCCACCTTTTCCCTTAATTGTATAGCTATTAGGACCCCTAACGTCTACTACTTGACCACTGCCCCACTTTTTCCCCTTTCAAGTATTGTCTATACCAAACATCGTCCGAAGGATTCAGTTTCCTGTCTCCTCCTTTGGCTAAGTCTTTCTGGTGTCGTTGCACCTTATAAATCCTGTTTTCCCTGTCTGGTTTTAAAATATCTAACTTAGTGCGTAGTCGTCTACCTAACAATAACATAGCGGGACTCTCGCCGGTGGTTGAATGCTCCGTATTCCTATAATATAGCAAAAAAAGTTTGTAGTGCCCTGTCTACGTTTTGTTTTTCCTGCAACCGCTTTCTTTATAACCCGCTTCAAGTTTTTACCGCGTTTTCAGCTAAACCGTTCGAAGCAGGGTGATACGGAGCCGTGAAAATATGATCGATACCGTGACTGCACATGAAGTTATTGAATTCTATACTTGAGAACGGGGGGACCGTTGTCCGTCACGATTTGTTTGGGTAGTCCCCAACGACTGAAAAGTTCCCTTAACTTATCTATTACCCCCGTGGCTGCCGTACTCGCTACTTGATAGATTTCTAGCCATTTTGACATCGCATCGACCCCTACCAAGTACGTTTTTCCAAAAACGGGCCCCATAAAATCTAAATGTATCCTTGACCAAGGACGATTGGGCCATTGCCACATACGAGGCGTCTGTTTTGGCGGAGCATCCGCTTGCGCCGCGCATATCTCGCACTCCCGGCATATCCGCTCCACCGCCTCGTCCACCCCGGCCCACCAAACATAGCTTCGAGCTATAGCCTTGGATTTGACAATGCCCATATGAGGTTCGTGAATCATACATAAAACTTTTTCCTTACAGGCCTCCGGAACAACTAGTCTATGCCCCCACATCACACAGCCTAGTTCCTCATATAATTCATTCTTTCGATTAAAAAACGGTTGTAAACCCTTAATATTACATTCCCCTGGCCAACCATCCCGAATATAGCTAATAACCTTCGAGAGAATTGGATCCCGAGCGGTTTCATTTTTTAACTTTATTATAATCTAACAACAATGATTGCTGAACGAAATGCAAATACGTTTGCTCGGGCGCCGCATGAGTCATTTTACTAGACGACAGCGGCAGACGCGACAGGCCGTCCGCTCCATTCACATCGGTACGTATGTACTCAATATCAAACGAATAAGCGGATAAAATAATTGCCCACCGTTGCATCCGACTCGCTACCATAGTTGGTATACCTGTGTTCGGTCCAAAAATGGACACTAGCGGCTTGTGATCGGTGCGCAGAGTAAAATGCCGACCGTACAAATATTGATGGAATTTATTTACGGCAAATATAATCGCTAATGCCTCGCGATGTATCTGCGAGTAGTTTTTCTCGGCGTCGTTAAGCGTGCGTGACGCATAAGCCACGGGGCGCTCGCGACTGCCGTCGTCGCTCGGCTGCGACAACACGGCCCCTATCCCTCTGGCGCTCGCGTCGCACGTTACTATAACCGGCCGCTGGGGGTCGTAGTGAGCTAATACTTCCGCGCTGATTAATACATTTTTGACTTCAACAAACGCGCGCTCACATTCCTTCGACCAAAACCAATTTTGACCGTTTTTCAGTAATTGGTATAATGGTACGAGCCTACTACTCATGTTTTTAATAAATTTTGCGTAGAAATTTACTAAACCCAAAAAAGACCGTACCTCGGTCACGTTACTAGGCCTAGGTAGCTTAGCAATTGCTTCTATCTTTTTCGGGTCTGTTTTTACTCCGTCTTTACTAAGTACATACCCTAAAAACTGCACTTCGTTTACAAAAAATATACATTTATGATTTTTTAATTTCAATCCGTTCTTATGTAACCTGCTAAAGACAGCTTCTACGGCTTGAAGGTGGTCGAACTCATTTTTCCCGCCGATTATGACGTCGTCTAAAAAATACTTCGACATTGGGGATGTCCTTTAACAAATTATACATAATACGTTGAAATATTCCAGCACTCGATGCTAGCCCGTACACTAACCTATTATACTGAAATAAGCCGCGGTGCGTATTAACTACGGTTAACTTTTTAGTATCGTCTAGCTCTATCTGATTATAGGCTTGAGACAGATCAATTTTTGAAAAATATTTCGACCCACTCAACCTAACAATTAAATCCTCAACTCTAGGTAAGGGATATCGATCAACTAACAAAACAGGGTTTATCGTCGCCTTATAGTCAGCACAAATTCTCAACGAACCGTCAGCTTTGTTTACCGGTACCAGCGGCGAGGCCCAGTCGGAGCAGTCGACGGGCTCGATGACGCCGTCGCGCAGCATCGCGTCCAGCTCGGCGTCGACGCGCTCGCGCAGCGCATACGGTATTGGCCGCGCGCGGTGAAACACCGGCGCTGCCCCTTCGCGGATTCTTAACGTCGCCTTGCCGCCCGTGTACCGTCCCAGCCCTCCATTAAACAATTCTTTATATCTGGAAAACAAATTTTTCAATGGATCATCTAATTTACCTCGGTTACTCTGCAAGTTATGGCAGTTGGTAAATAATGGTAATTTTATTTTTAATTCAGATAACCACTGCCTGCCCAACAAGGACGTGGTTCCTCCTTTGACAACAAACAATTCTAATCTTTTTTTTCTCTCCACCGTAACAAACTTCCGGTGTGATTAACCCTAAAGGTCTAAGTGACGAACCGTCATAGAACTTCAAACTAACACTTGTGTTATCTAACTTAATGGTACTAAAATATAGCTTATAAGTTTGTTCGCTAATGCATGACACTGCCGTTCCCGTATCAACCTCCATATTGATGACTTTATTATTTACAGTCACTGGCAAACTCACCGCCTTATAGTCACCTAAACATAGGTGATGAAACTCCCTCTAATTGACCCCCCGTCTTCATCATGCCGTGCCATGTCTGCCTGATGACAAGCGGTATGCCTGGTTGTGCGAACACATGCCGCGCCCTGTCCCGGACACACGCGTCGTAGGTGACCCGTGCGCTTGCACCTGCTGCACACGTATTCCCGGAACCGACAATCCTCATAACCGTGGCTTGTCCCTCCGCATCCGGTGCAATTTTGACTGCTAATTGCATCGGGCCTCCTTACAGCTGTAGACGATCCCGGCCGATTGTGTTGTGGCTGGCGGTCTCCGCGCATTCCGCGCCCGCCTCCCCCCCACGTTCTCCGCGATCCATTTTTCCCAATCACCAGCGAGTGCACCCCCGCCATATCTCTTCCTGATGTTGCTGACTCGGTTGCATCTACCGCCGCAGCGTTCCGCTCCGCGGCCTCTAACGAGCTGGCAATCTTTATCGCATTGGTGAAACTTAATGTGTCATCCTCCGCAAACAGCCTCTGCCGAATAACATCGCTCCTTAATCCGCAGACAAATTGATCCCGTAGACTTTCACTAAGACCGTCGCCCAGTTTGCAGTGACGTGTTAATTTTTTTAACTCTGCTACGTACTCTGCTATATTCTCATCCGCTGCTTGCCTCCTTTGTCTAAAACGATACCTTTCCGCTAACGCGGATGGTGCCGGCTGTAAGTGGTTGCGCAATAGACTAATGGCGGCGTCGTATTTTAATTCCGACGGATTCACGGGGCTAGCCAGGTTCACTAGCAACTCGTAGGCCTCATCGCCCATGACCGCTATTAGCGTGGGCAACTTGAGATCACTACTTATTTTATTTGCCGTAAAATACATCTCAAGTCTATCGACATACGACGACCACACCCCGGTTTTTACATCGAACTCGTTCACTTTTCCAATCGACATTGTCCTCGAATTAACTTGTAAACTTTTACTCACAACGATTAAAAACACAATAAAACTACGTTTTTATCCTCGTCGCCAATGTGATGTATATAAAAGCCGGAGAGAACACAAAGAACGTAACGCAATCTATAACAGTTTATTCCATAATGAATTCCCTGTATTATCTTAATTTACCCGCCACCTATATAATCAGTCTTAACCTACTACCCTACATTACAGTAACCCTAAGTGTAAATTAGCAGGACACTTTCCAAAACTTCTCTCTAGGAGATTTTTATTTGGTTCATAACCTAGTTGTAAACTTAATTTGGGTGATAATGTTACGGAAGTTATATTTTTATCCAAAACAGAAATAGACACAAATTTTGTTATTTCATCATAGCGAAATTTCAAGTTCTCTCCGATACCATTTAACACTCTTAAAATATGCTCAACGTTATCATAGTTGGTAGCTGGAATATGTTTTTTGTAGTACACTGTGGATGGTTTATCTTCATTAGGCATTAACATAGATTTTGTAATGTATATAACATTTTCATGATCTTGAACAGTAAACATGGTACATGGATATTGAAACTCGACAACTCCAACCGACCATTCACCTTCTAATTTAATAGCTTTCGGTAATTTCGTTGAAAAATTTGTGGTCTTGTTATCAGGAAAGTATTCCATTGAACTATTGCTGAGCAAAGTTAAATAAAAACTTTCTTTATTCATATTTCTTTTAAACTAGAAGCTAAAATCCAACTGTTAAATTTATCTGGATAACCTTTCCACTTCACTAATACTTCTTTTCTGTTACCTGAGTAACGAGTGTCAATTATTTTATCTATTTTATATTGTGAGGTGGGGTTGTAAGTGATTTTCTGTAATTCTCTTTCATAAAAAGTACCAACTATTGGTTCATTTTGTAAATCTGTTATTGTATAAACAACCCATGGAGATCTATCAATTATTGAAGATATAATAAATATTTCATCACTCCAATTTGATTCATATCCTTTTTGGAAAGCATGTTTATATTTAGTTATTCGAACATAATCACCCACATTGAAATTTGGTTTAGGATTTTCTAAAGAAAGTTTGTTTGACCGTCTTTCATAAAGATTAGTCCAAACTGTCATAATATTGTTGGAATTTACATCACATGGGCACATCTTAATACTAGAGTGAAAGCTGTGATTGCAAGAGTATATTAAATCTTGTAAAACATCTATATATCTATAAGTATTATTATGAGTGAAATAACGCCACATTTTCATTTTTAGTGTTCTTTGAAATCGTTCAACAATACTGGCCTTAATGTCAGGATTGTTAGTGGTATAGTAATTAATCTTTTTGGATTTAAAATATTTTTGTACATCTTTTGAAACAAATTCTGTACCTTTATCAGATTGTATGTGAGTAGGTGTTAAATTACTTTCAGTAAATATACTTTCAAAACATTCTTTAGTTGTTTCTGAGTTTTTCTTTTTCATTGGTCTTGCAAAAGCATATTTACTAAATACATCAATAACACAAAGTATATACTTGAAACCATCATTATATTGAGAATAAGTTCGCATATCACTTAAATCAGCTTGCCACAGTTCATTAATATTTGATAGAATGTACCTATTACGCGGGAATTTTTTTCGAATGGGTTTATGTAATGTGTATGTTTCTTGTGATTTTAACCATTCCTTTACTTGCTTTTTTATTCATTTTACCCTTCATGGCTTTTGACAATTTATCAATACTACCAAAACCAGCGGGATTAGATGGATCATAATAAATCCTGTTAATTTCTTCTAGTACGGGGTCCATTTTTCCCACTCAAGCCTTTTACGTATTTTAGTTGTAGACTTTTTATCTCTACTGCTCGGTGTAGAAAACTCTTGAAATTCAATCTCAGAGGGTTTGTTCAGATCTTTTGCTTGAAGTTGGTTAATATACTCACATCTCTTTGGATTTCCAATATAAGTAAGTGGTACTTTAATATCTTTTAATGCTTCAGCAAATCTATCCCACCCTACTGGATCACTTCTTTTTAATGGTCTTAGTGAATCATTTATTAAATCAACAATATTACTTCCAGGAATTTTTTCATTATCAATTATGACTGTACCTTCATTATCCCAATGTATTTTACCTTTACTTGTTTCAACTAAGTTTAATAATAACTGTCCTTTTTTATTATAAGTTTTTGGTATTAAACTGAGTATTTGAGCTGGTGTGTAAAGTGGATTTTCAACATTTTCTTTACTTTTGATGGATCGATTCTCCTCCAACAAAGATTCAGCATCAACTGAAGTTTTTCGATCTCTATCTTTATTTTTAAAACCAATTTTAGACTCGTTTGAATCTTCATTGGATGTATCAGAATAAATTGGTAATCTGAGTGGTTGACGATCCTCTTCGGTAAAATGAAGGTATCTTTGCAGTGTTTGTAAATATAACATCCATTTCTTTCGGTCTTCCATCTTACTATTCATAATATTTTGCATTTCAATATCTAATCGAGATAAACTACTACTCGTATTAACCTTATTTTCTTGTTTTAATTTTTCAATTAATCCAGGTTCGATAAGTATCATTTTCTTTGCATTTTCCATGTTAACTGGCTAGTCCACTCACTAATCCACTCAATATTGCACCTAATATTATTGGTAAGAAAGCCCCTCCTTTTTGTATAATTATATTTTTTCTTAGTTTATGTTTACACTTACGCACTAGTTGACAGAGTATATTTTTGTGTTTATTCAATTTTTCTTTATCTTGATCTTTAAGAGGTACTTTTCCTTGTAAAACGTTATGAATACACTCACAAATACAGTTAATTTCTTCTTCATCACACGTTTTAAGTAATGCTCTTTGATATTTTGGTTTAAGCGTATGCAAAGCGTTTAGCAAATGTTTATGCGTTGTGAGTCGACGATGCATCATTTAGCAATGATTTGAAATGTTTGATTCTTTGTGTATTTAAACTCTTTTGTGGGGACGTAGACTGTGCAGAAACCATTAAATGGGAAGACATTTGTCTTGATACGACAAAAATCATTGGTATTTTGTTTTAAATCTACCATTAAATATCCATGCGCCTCTAATGTTGCATCCCTGTAGGCATCTTCAATAAATTTTGGGTTATCTGGTGACACTTGTCGTGCTAAATATCTTATTTGAGTTTTATCTCGAGGGTTTTTAAAATATATTATATAACTTGAGTTTAAGGATATGTCTCTTTGCCCTTTACCCTGATGAAATAAATTTTGTGTTAAATAAAATACACTAAGATTCCTGTGATGACTACCTTTTGTAAATATATCCACAATTCTTCCATCGGACTCTCTCATTAGATCATCAATAATAACAAGATGTGGGTTTTCACCGTCAAACATATTAACATTTGGAATTCCTTGATGGTATATATAAATTGGTAAATTATATAAAGGTTGCATTTCATCAAAGCACCATGTGATCTGATTAAAATCACAATTACATATTTCTGTAACTGATTTTATAAAATTTGTTACAAAATTTGACTTCCCACATCCACTTGGCCCCGCCACAATAGCAGTAAACGGATGGATAAAGTGAAACATTACACACGTCTAAAGTTCTAAGGGGTGAAATAAAAAATGAAAGTGTTGGTGTTAACAATTAATATATATTGCAAACATTATATAAAACAGAATGATCTGTATACTATTTCTAACACAATTAGTACATCATAATTTTACAGTCAACTCAACCTCAAATAAATGCACACATACACACGCAAATATAAACAACAATTAACTTAAATTATTTACAATAAATCAACGATTAAATATGTAATAAACTCTACGTCATATTATACTATTATCATTATTTTACAATCAATACAAATTTTATTTACATGCAGACATAAAATTAAAAACTATCAACACTTAACGCAGTTTATAATGACCCCAAGCTAATGTTTCAATATTATTATCTAAAATATGCCTCTTTGTGTCATTATATGATAAACCAATCTTATTTAATTTTTGTGTAAAAATTGTGTGTTTAATTGATTTAAATCTAAGCATACTATAATATTGCACTTTTTTATTAAATAGAGAAGACTTATAATTATCCATGGTCATCTTTTTAGTGATACATTTATTTACCCCTTTTGCCTTGGCTATAGTCTTATTCTCTAAGTTAAAAGCGTACATTTTGGATCGTAAACCCACAAATTCTTTCATGATTTTACCATTATTTTCATCTTTAAAAAAACCTAATTTCTTTTTATTTAATTTTGGATATTCAAAAATATTATTTGCATCATAAGCTGAGGTATCAAAGTATGATGAAAGGTCAGGTTTTATATCAGAGTAAAAATCATCTGTAAATATATGATATATTAAACTATCCGTATCTGTATACAATAATTTGATTTTACTAAACTTTTTAACCATATAGTTATAATGAAAATCATACATTAATGTTTTTGAAATATCTAAAATGCAAAACCCTAAATAAATTGGTTTGTTATATATTAACTTTGTTTTTCGCAACTGAACCGCAACTAGGTTTTCCGAAAATACTGAAAGACTATGAAATTGTGGTTTAGCGATTAGATCTTGAGCACCTAAAGCTTTGCCCTGGTTCTCCCAGTGTGTAACTAATTTTATGTTAACCCTTTTTTCAATATTCTCCATAGTCTTTCCGAAGACTGAATTATTCATTAATTTATAAAAATCTTTTTCGAAATCTGATTTTGCTAACGTTCTTAATTTTGTGTTTAGATCTATGTACATCTTCAACCAGCGAGACTGTTTAAATTTTAAAACTCTATGAATTTTAGTTAATTTAACCCCCATTTCTATGCACTGCTTTAAATTTCTGTAATGAATTACATATTTATCTTTATTATTTAAATTTGGGACTAGTTTATTTTCATTAATATTGTCTGCACAAATGTTTTCGGGGCATAAAGGAAAGTCCGAATGTAAATCATGAAGTTCATCTGGATATTCCAAATCAACTTCTAAAATAAAACCGAAGTTCGATGTCTCAGACACATTAAATTCTGTATTCGGATTTACCCATTCGAATCCACCAGTAGGAAGACATTGAGACATAGCCCAACCATATAAATTGTTGGCATCAAAATATGTGATATATGAATTTGGTTTCCCTGCATCATAATCCCCCATATATTTGTTATTAGCTCTAGCATAACGATTACTACATTGAGATACACCACCCCTGATACCTGATCTAATAAATGCAATTTTCTCATAATCTGTTAAAAGTTCTAATTCTATTTTTGTATATTTTAACATTGCATCCCAACTTAAACCGGGTGCTGTGTAATAATGGGCAGGGTCTAAATCATAAGTATTAATACATAACTTTCTAAAGTTTTCAAATACATCGGTTAAAAGTAAAACGTCTGTTTTTAAATACAGGTTTGAATAAACTAGCATATTACAACACCCAAAGTGTTCCCAAACATCTTTAGCATGATTGTAATCATCATTTGAAATATGGGAATCTGTGAGCGAGCTATAAAAAAAATTTTTGTTCGGGGGAGCGATGTTAGGCTTAAACTATCATAATTAGTCATAAGTTCATATGGATAAACGCCTTTCCGTTTTAAACGAAAGAAATCTTCATCATTAGGATAATTTCTACGTAATTCTTGAAATTGATCATTACTGAGATTTTTGGCCAATTCTTCTAATTTACATGATAAAAACTTAAATGAATCTATGAATCTTAATATAATTTCGTGGTTATTCATTTTTAATTTTTTGGAAAAGGATATATATTTTTCTTTATTTTGAGGGATAACTTCGACTTCACCATCACAAAAGTTTAACGCGTGAACAATAAAATGAGCATCATAGTGACTAAGGTTGTGTAAAAATATTGGTATATAACGAGGTTTCCTGAACTTCGAGCTACATGATTCGTGAGCAACACCTATAAAACTACCGGTGTACCAATCAAAATCATAAAAATGTTCTGCTAACTCTGTTTCACAAATATGACAAATGGTTGCATTTGAAATTTGGTTTTTGTCTTCATTTGTTAGCGGAAGTGGAGGATATTTTTGAAGTCTATTTATTTCTTTGAGATTGTTAGATAAACTTTCCATAAACACTTGTGCACAGTTGGGTCCGCAATACGTTACATATTTTGATAATTTATCATCATATGAACATTTTATATAATAACCAAAACTATGTACTTCATGTTTCTGAATATTGTGTGTGAAAGGTTTGGAAGGATCGTTAGAACATGATTCTATTGGTTTTAAAAATGCTTCAAAATCAGCATAAACTACGAATGGTATCTTCAACTTTTTTTCATAACTATCAAATTTAATTTTATCATTTGAAATAGGTTGACCAAACCAATTCTTTTTTTTAAAAGTTTCACTGTTTGGTAATTCTGTACAAATGTGGGCACAATCGTATTGTTCATGGTTATTTAAACTTTCCTTAGATGGAAAGTGAAGTAGACATGCTTCGCAAATGTACATGATGTGACCGTCTTTTGAAATTTGTTTACTAACTAACCGCGATAAATTTTTTATGTAACAATAATGATTTTTTGTATCCTTGGAAAAAAATAATAAATTGATATGTCTATCTTTACGACACTTTGTTAAAAATAATGGACCTACTATAGAATTACATCGTTTTTCTTTATTATATTCTAACCCAAAAACATTAATACTAATATCATTTAATTTCTCTACTTTTGCTATGTCAGAAATTTTAACTGGAAAGGAAATACCATTAAATTTAAGTTTATTTGCATGTTTAACGTACGATGATACACGATCCGCGTCTTTGTTTACGGGATATAACGCCGAGAGTAACGCCCATTTAAAACAAAAATAATCCTTGCTTTTTACATTTATAACAGCCTTTTTTAATTTTATGTCACGAGGAAGATCTATGTATGAAGTACCGCGTAGGGGGTTAAATTTATTAACATTCATGTCTATAGATTTTATGTTTTTTAGACTCCATCCACTATCTTTTTTTTCAAATGCACTAATTTTAGTAGTAATTGTATCATTTAAAGATGAAAAAAAAATATTTAAGTCATCTCCTTGACAAATAATATAGTTAAGCGTTTGAAAATCGAACGTATCATGAATATCTTTAGTTTGTTGAACAAAATCAGCATGCAATATGAAGTTTACTTTAAAAATTATGTGTTGATGAATACACTCTTGTATTAAAAATAAAATATCATCTTTAATAGAATTTAAAAATAGTTCAGGAGTTTCAAAATTTACCAATGTCGAACTATCTACTCTACTCTTGATTTTATAAGTTAAAATCCTATTTCCAAAAGCAGATTCAATAACACTAACGTTTGATAAAGAATTATGTGAATTTAAAAGATTATTTTTGTGAACATTACTTTTAAAATGATTAGCTAAATACCGTTTCTTGATAAATATATGACACGTTAGACATTCCACTTGATCTTCGTTACTGATACTGTTCCCTGCAGAGGTAGGCGCTTCCGCTTCCGTTGTTGGTTTTTTGCTGATCTTGGGTTCTTTGCTGCTCGTTCGCTTCGTTCCTCTTCCAAGTTGTAGTGGTTGACTACTAAAATGTTTAAATTTATTAAAAACTGTACAAGACATTGTGTAAATTATGATCGAAATGAATGTTTATTTTACTTACTTAAACTGTGTTTCAACCATCGCACAGTGATTATACAACTCATCATCATACGATGAATCGAACAGTTGATCCTTCTCCATTTCATCACAAACTTTAGACAACTCCTGATTTAATTCGCTGTTGAATAGTTCCGTATTCTCTTCCATGGTTGTGGAGAAGAAAGCACTGGTGCACACTTCACTGAAGTTTGCCATCCTTATAGTAAAGAAGAAAATAGGTAGCAGAGTAAGTAACAGTTCAGTGTTGGTAGACCAACTGATACCCAAATTTCAAATAATGTCCGATATTTAAGTCTAACAAAGGATTAGAAATAGAATATAATGAGTACACGGAAGTAATTTAAGTAAACAGAATCACATTCACTAATGATCAGCTAATGACTGTCATTGTTAAAAAAAGTATTTTTTAACTTTTTCACTTTCTGCTATTGTCTTTGTAATATTGTATACGAGGGCGTTTGTGTTGTCGTAGATGCTATCCTTATTAGTCTTTACGTAATATTTAATCCTCGTGGAAGCATGTTTCCAATGATCAGTAGTTGGAATCTTGGATAGCTTCTTCATATCGTACATTTCAATTTTGATGAGATGCGTCGCTTGGTCTCCGTCGTCAGAATTAGTAGAAATGTATGATACACCATCTCTAGCGGCTCGTGCTACGGTTGATGATAACAGCTTCCTCTTTTTTATTTTTGATTCAGCTTCAAAAAAATGATCAATCGATTGCGATTTTCTTTTTCCACCATCGCATGTGTTATTATTAATGACGATGTCATCACTCTCTTCTTGAGGGGAGAGTGGCGAGTAGTAATACTGTTTATAGGTATTTTCATCGAAGCTCAATGATTTCTGCAACAACACAGTTATCATGTTAATATCAATTTGTTAACACTTAATCATAAAAGTTAAAAAAGCTAAAGTTACAACCTATTAAAGTCCACTGCTGAACATAGGCCTCCTCTCATTTCTGAGAGGGTTTTAGGGCTAGGAAATGTTCGCTGCGATACCTCAATGCGTGTTGGCAAACTTCACATGCCTTCGAAATTTTCTCAGACATGCATTCCTCACGATGTTTTCCTTCACCGCTGAGCACGTGGTAAATCAGCACTTAAAATTGTAATTAACAATTTAATTGGTGCCGGCGGGGATCGAACCCGGGACGTGTACTATGAAGTTTACATTTTGCGCTAACCATCTGAGCTACCACGGCTTAACCATATACACACACATAATATTTAAATATAATTTGTTAACACTAAATCATACACACGTAAGAAAATAACAGAAAGAAAAGTAAGTTTGTCAATAGAATAAACACTTACATCCATGGCCTTTGATGCGTTGAAGTAACACAAACGTAGTATTGATAGATCCACTGCGGTCAAACGACCATACACTAACTCCATGACTGCAGTTGCTTGGTCTTATATAGTACCAGTGAGTAATAATTCTAATCTAAAGAATTTCTGCAGTAGAATTGATAGTATCTTTATGCGTCAACAAGCTTACCTTACATTCTGTTGCTTATCTCTACATTCCTACGTCCTTCCTGTCATGTCTTGTTCAGTGTATTGGTGACTCAAATACGTTTTGTATAACACAAAGAAAGCAATTTAATATTTAGATATCACTATAATTGATCATTCCTATATTAGTCATTGAGTAGATTGGTACTGTAATAATCTACTAATAGCAGTAATATTATGGATACACTAGATGTACAACAACATCTGAAAAAGATTCACCCCACTCTAGAAAATAATGTTTATGCTGCCAATAAACTACCCATGTACACCCACGTACCAACGTATATAATATGCAATTTGGATACAGATGATAAACCAGGGTCACATTGGGTAGCTTTATATATCGATACGAATGACGTCGGTCAATATTTTGATTCATTCGGACGGGCACCTGTACGATATCATCTAGAGTTTTTTAAAAGAAATTGTAAAAGATGGAACTGGAATGTTGATAGGATTCAGAATGAGTGGACTTCAGTTTGTGGCGAATATTGCTTAATGTATTTGCTATATAAGTTTCAGGGATGTTCAATGCATAGTTTTACGAGTATATTTACAGAGAACACATTGTACAACGATATTTTAGTGGATGAGATGTTTCGCTCCTATTTTATAGATAATAAGTAATAAGATTTTGTATTTCATAAATAAAAATTTTAACAAAATCAGGTAATGTGTTTTATTGATGATTCAGATTAGTGTTGTAGATAGGAACAAAGGAGTATAATACAATAGCATAAGCCGACCCACACGCTGGGCGAATAATAGATAATGACGGTAGTCAATCAACAATAGATAAGTAGATAAGGACAATGGAGCGCTAATGACGGTTGAGGCTCGCAGCGGATATCAATTAGATAAGAGTTAATTGATCTGCACATCTCCGGAACCGTGCATCCTACGCAAAAATGGACCGCAGATTCGTGATCAGAGCATGCCAAAACCTTTTTTTTTTTTTTTTTTTTTTTTTTTTTTTTTTTAGGATTGTGAGTCGACGAACGTCGTGCGCCAGAACTGGTACAACCTTTCTACAAGTGCGCCAGAACTGGTACAACGTAACTACTAACAGAGTCTCTGATTGGGGGCGACTAAATCTAGTCCAGTTTAACCCCCAGAAGACACAAGTTTGCGCGTTAACCGCTAAAATGAACCTCTTTGTCGGATCTCCTCAGTTTCAAGGCACTCCCCTTGTTACCTCAGCCAGTATCGGAATCCTCGGCGTTGACATATCGAGTGACGTGCAGTTTCGTGGTCACTTGGAAGAGAAGGCCAAATTGGCCTATAAAATGCTTGGCGTGCTCAGCAGTGCGGGACAGTATTTCATGGCGGCACACCGCCTGCAACTTTACAAGGCGCAGGTTCGGCCGCACATGGAATACTGTTCCCATCTCTGGGCTGGGGCTCCCCAGTACCAGCTCCTTCCACTTGACCGCATCCAGCGCAGAGCGGCTCGAATCGTCGACGACCGAGTGCTTTCCGATCGGCTCGATTCACTGGCACTGCGAAGAGATGTTGCATCTCTTTGCATTTTATTTCGCATATACCATGGAGAGTGCTCTGAGGAATTTGTTCGGATTAATCCCAGCCGCCAAATTTCGTGAACGCACTACGCGGCAAACGTCCCGATACCATCCACACCATCTGGATGCTTGGCGGTCCACCACAGTACGTTTCAAAAGGAGTTTTCTTCCGCGTACAACCTCTCTGTGGAATAGTTTACCACCGGCGATTTTTCCGGATGATCATGGGCGGCGGTAGTCACTTAACGTCAGGTGAGCCGCATGCTCCTTTGCCCCCTCTTCTATAAAAAAAAGAGATCCATTCGTCGAAAGTTATACTGAATTTCCGGTTATTTTGTGTTTTTAATTATAGACTGTTGAATCAATTGTTTTATTTTTTCACTTCAGGGCCATATTTCATTACCATATTATCTTTAATGGAATTAGGGGATTGAGGCAACTTATATATCGCTTTTACAAACAATGATCCTATATCTTCAGTAAATTTTAAATGGTAATCCATCTTTTGCCACCATACGGGACGCTTTCATAAAAAGAGAATCTAAAAAGAGAATCAGATTTCTCAAAACAGTGTGGTGTCTTACTTTTTTTGCCTATGGTTTTGAGGTAGGTTTTCAATGTGGTTATCTTTGTCGGTTACATAATGTTGGGGCTGTAGCTGCTACTTCAGTAGATTGGCTGTGATTCATAGTTGGTGTTACGTCAGGACAATCAAGCTCTTCTGATATCTCTTCGGTGTTAACAATTTCAGCACCAATTCTGTGTTTAGGGGGTAAATGAGCATTTAGTCCGCTTGTTGATCGTCCACTAGTTTTAATAATACCCGGGCATAGTTTACACTTCGCTGATTGACAATCTGTAGATTGCAAAAAATGTTTTCATAACCAATACCAGAACTTTTGAAATCTTTGAATTCAATACCATTAATTATAGTTGTAGTATTCATTTTTAGATTTGATTTTACGTAAAAAGTCTGTATCAAACTTTTTTAGGATTTCACCTACTCGGAAATGACATGAGAGCGAGACTGAGACAGAATACTTATCTGAGACTATAGAAGTTTTTTACGTGGTGCTGTAGCTATATTAAAGTTGAAGCACGAATGGATCGGTTCGACCGGGGAATGGCCACTCTCTCACAGAATACCAGCGTAAAATAGTTGCTTAATGCTTCTGTGTTTTGTATGGTGAGTGTAGAAAACCGGAGACCCTTTTTACTGGAAACGAGGCATTCCATCTTAGTCTTCACGGGTGACAACGCATCTGAATTTGGATTTGTAATCGAGAATAGATGTAGATGTCCATGGACCACAGCAAACACTTACCATCAGGTGGACTGTGTGCTCGTTTGTCACCCTATATTCTATAAAAAAACATTTGTTACTTTCGGGAATTCCCCGACGCATGCACGAGTACATGCGACGTTTCGTGGGGGGATTTCCCCATCACGGTTCGTTTTTAATACCGTGAAAATCGTAATGTAATCTCGCTTTTGCGGTACTGAAATACAACGCGAAATTCGCGACATTGCGGTAACGATATAACGGTATTGCATGCTCTAAAAGTGCTCCAAACTTCGAATAGTACTATTATTGATCGAAGGCTCCAAATGAAATTTACAATACCTGGTAATTGTATGTTTCATGTTTAATTGACTTAGCAAGTTATATTCATTCATAGTTACCCACCATCAGCCTCTGGACACCTGTAACCCAACCTCAAATATGACTAATGAGATGGAATGCCTCATAGACTGTAATTTAACTAGCTGAATAACTCAGAACACAGCAGTGCAAGCACTACTATTTGGTGGCATATGCTATAGATGGGCTCCTAGGTAGAAAAGTAGTCTTTCCACATAGCAGTACCTAATAAACATTAGTTATTAGTAAGAGAAAAGAAATCAATCACTCGTCACACAATCACTTATATTATTGAAGTTAATGATATTTTTTGACTACCTTGTTGGTCTAGTGGTTGTAGTAGTGTGACTGCTGATCATGAGGTCTCGGGTTCCAATCCCACATGGGGCAAAAATATCAGTTATTGAGTTTTTTCAGAAATTCTCAACGCCCTTAGTTTCGAAGTTGGCAGTGTATCACCTTTGTGCCTCGGAAAGCATGTAAAGCTGTTGGTCCTGCGCCTGATCCCTCCTGATTGGAATATGAGAATAAAGGTATAGAGAGTGCACCTGCGCTTGCGTACACTTGGGCACTATAATCCTGTCCTGCACTGATGGCTAGGCTCCACTGAAGCTGGCCGCAGTGACCGAAATTCGGGTTTTGAGGACATCATTTATTTATTTTATTTATTCTTACATTATTGTTATCCGAACTTGCCTGGCACACTACCATGTCTTGATTGCAGGTGGATAATTCGAAGAGTGTTCTACTCAAGATTGCAACACTTTATGCAGAGCAGTTGATGAGTGACTTAATCCTTGAGGTTGCAGGAGTGGGGTATCCTGCACATCGACTGATTCTATGTGCCAGTAGTGAGGTGTTCCAGGTAAAGTTTTAATTGCATATATATATATATATATATATATATATATATATATATATATATATATATATATAATACTGTCTAAGAACATCCACTGCCTTATCCCGTGCCCATATCCCGTGGGTGTCTAAAGAGGCGACATAGGAAAACAAATTAGGAAATGGGCAGTAGCGTCTTCCTAATAATGGCTAAAATAAAAAACTGTGTTTACCAACCCACTTGACAAGTGTGGCGACTATGACAAATACTGCCCCCTATGTGGCAATCTAAGGTCTATATTCAGCATTGGATTTTAACAGGCTGTAACATTACACATTAGTCGTAATAGTTCAGTTTGTATTAAATAATATTGTGCAATCAATGCACAATAGTATAGTGGTATAAGGGAAATCATAACATCATGTCATTTTTTGGGTGACATAAGAAGTGATTACGGGAAAAGCCAGGCATATCTTAAGGATTCTTATCGAAGCAATTTTGTATAAATATGCCAGACCAGCAATTGGGTCTGGCTTTCATATTGCTATATTGTAGCAAATGATTTCTTATATTTACGCAAACACTACACATTGAATAAAATTACTTTGTAATTATTTTTATTCAATGTGTACAGTAGTAATATATACAATTTAATATCAAAGTTTATTTTATGTTTAGGTTATGCTGATGAATCGAGAATGGAGCGAATGGCGAGAAAGTCGCATTGTGTTACAGGAGACTCCTTCGGCTGCCTCTGTCTTCCCACATTTTCTTAAGTAATATATTTTAAGTACTACTAGTTGCTATAGGATTATTAATTGAAGTATTTATTTCTGTTGCATTTTTTATACAAAGACTAGCGATATGCCTCAGCTTCGCACAGGTGATTCTGGATCTTGATAACATCGCCTCCAGCCGAGTCAAATTGAGTTTTTAAATCATCCAGGAACCCACTCAAATGCACACAAAAAATTCTAAAGATTAATTTTATTATTAATTATAGCCCGAACTATAATTAATATTTTTTTCTTTCTGTAATGAAAGAAAAAAAATATTAATTACGCTCCCGCAATCTCCTTCGTGAGTGGAATACCGTTAAAAAGGGTTCTTATTTGAACTCAAGATGACAAAAATAATAATTTCGCCAAATTTCAAACCTGTAGGACTACCTGTCACCTGTAAATTAAAAGTTTAAAAATGTGTATTTTTGTTTTTAACACCCCCGCACTGCCCTGGTGGAATTTCATAAAATCCGTTCTTGGTAATTTTTAACATTTTCAAAAAGAATATTCTGGCCAAGTTTTATACTTATAAGAGCTATAGTTTGAAAATGTGTTTTTTTTTAAATTAACGGCCCTGTAACCCCTCTTGATGAAAATCCACCCATTTTCGTAAAATCCGTTCTTAGCTGACCTCTACTCGGCGAAAGGAATATTCCTACCAAATTTCAAGTCTCTAGACCTTATAGTTGCAGAGATATAGTAATGAGTCAGTACATAGATAGAAATTTATATTATGTACACACATATATATCTATATATTTCATTTAGCTTGTAGAATCAATCACTATTGAATTAAATTAATGTCCCATGCAGTGGCTGCATAACAGATCCCTTAGAGAACCCCCTATCTCATAACATCATGTGAGTGTCGTAAGAGGCAACTGAGCGAAACTGAATCAGGAGATGAATTAAAAAACTGAGGTTGCCAATCCACTTACAAGGTGTGTCAACGTCAAAAAACCTTGCTGTCAGGCAATCAGCAGTGGACTTTTGAAAGGTTGTAATGAATAATTGTAAGAAATATATGTATAATAGCTAATTTTAATTAGGCTATTTCATAGAATATAATTAGAATCATTTTATTCAGTATCAATTACAAGATTACTTATTGAAAGTCATGTCAAAGCCGCTTCAGTTTTAATATTTTGTTATCTTTTCGAGGCGTACGTGTGAAACACTACCACTTGTTATACATGGTAGTGTGGTAGAGCCACACTGCAGCTATATTATGGTTGTAGTACGACTGTGTCGACTCGACCGGGGAAGGACCACGCTCTCACAAAATACCAGCGTAAAATAGCAACTTAATATGCTGTGTTTTGTATGGTGAGTGTAGAGATCTGGAGACCCTTTTTTACTGTAAACGAGGCATTCCATCTTAGTCATCAGGGGTGACAACACATCTGCGTTTTGATTCTTGATCAAGAATAAATTAAGACGTGTGTGGGCCACAGCATCCTATTATCATCAGGACTGTGTGCTCATTTGTCACCTTTATTCTAGAAAATAAAATTTTATCTAGTTCAGATTGAAAAATACTTTAATGTTTTGAGTGCCATGTCAATTTACTTTTATTTAAAAAAAATTATAAAACCGAACAAAATGAACGTGGGGACCACCTGATGGTAAGTGGCCTCAGCAGTCCATGGACACCCGCAACCAACTTAAAGCAAAGAAAGCTACATATGCATTTTTTTATAGGATAAGGGTGACAAACGAGCGCACAGTCCACCTGATGGTCAGTGGTTGCTGTGGCCCATAGACAACTAGATCTATCCTCGATTGCGAATCAAAATACAGATACGTTGTCACCCGTCAGGCCTAAGATGTAGTGCCTCATTTCCTGTAAACAGAGTGTCCGGTTCTCTATACTCACTATACGAAGCACAGCAGCGTTAGGCTGCAATTTTACGCTGGTATTCTGTGAGAGCGTGGTCCTTCCCCAGTCGAGCTGATTCATTCGTGCTGCAATTAAACTAGTAATATAATTGCAGCATGGCTCTACCACGTAAAAGAAATATATGTATAATTTGTCATTGTCACCTCCGAGACCTATGATGGAATATCTCACAGCACGTAATTATACCGGCGTTCTATGAGCTTCAGACCAGAACTTATTATTTTGCTCGGTATCCATCCCAATGTATTCAAAAAGCTGATGAGTAAAATTACTCCTTGTGTTGCTTTTGTTTTAGGTATTTTTATACCGGCCAAATAAAAATATCGCATGAAACTGTTCTTCCAGTACTCTCTTTGGCTGATAAGTACAATGTCAATGTAAGTTAAATATTCTGTATAATATTTTATTGAAAATCTATATCTTTTTTTTTATAGATTGACAAACGAGCTCACAGTCCACCTGATGGTAAATGGTTGCTGCGGCCCATAGACATCTACATTACAATTTGTATCCTCGATTGCAAATCAAAATGCAGATGCGTTGTCACCCGTGAGGACTAAGATGTAATGCCTCGTTTCCAATAAAAAGGGTCTCCGGTTCTCTACACTCACAGTACGAAACATAGCAGTAGTAAGCTACTAATTTACGCTGGTATTCTATGAGAGCGTAGTTCTTCCCCGGTCGAACCGACCCATTCGTGCTACAGCTATACTACTAATATAACTGCAGTGTAGCTCTACCACATATAAAATTTCTTTCTTTGATTAAATTGAATATTTTCCCCCATTTTCTGGTAAACTGTATATAAATCACTAAATATTTAGATCTAATTATTTACATGACTATGTTTTATCTCATTTAATTACATATGTTTTTAAACCAATTTTTTTATATTTATAGGATCTAGTGACGCTGTGTCTTGAATACATGTCACAGCATATCGCTCAAGCTGCCAAACGTGGAAAACTCATCTCATGGATGCAATATACAATGGCCTGTGGACATAATGAAGTTGCAAAGGTAAGGTTCTATTTTAAAATATACCATTCTATAAGGCTGGGTCTGGTCTACTGCAAGGGTTTTCAATATTATATAAGTCCTTGATACAATTATTTTTTTGTTTCCCTTTTTTATTTTATTTTGTAATTTGTATATATAATTGTGTATATTTAATGTTAAAGTGGTAAATAAAAAAAGAGACTCAATAAGTATCTTTATATTGAATAAAAAAGTTTCTGTTTCTGTTAAAGTTATAATAATGTCCTCCAGACCGAATTTCGGTCATGGCGTGCAATCTCAATATAGACTAGCCATCTGCGCAAGATAGGATTATAGTGGCAAAGTGGTTACGCAAACACTGGTGCACTCTTTATTCCCTCACTACTATAAGACTCAGATGGGACGGTAATCCGACACGACCGGAGAGAGACCAGGCGACTAATTTTTGGCCTGACCCAGGATTTGAACCCAGGTTTATTTTATAGAATAAGGGTGACAAACAAGCACACAGTACACGTGATGTATGGATAAGTGGATGCTGTGGCCCGGACATCTACATTTATTACCCGACTGCAAGGAAGGGTTATGTTTTTCGCGCGTATTTTGTATGTTTGTAAATTTCTTTATGACCTCGTATCTTCCAAACAGCTGGATGGATTTTGACAATTAGTGTATCGCTTTATTCGTCTTAAAAACCCAAGTCTTCTTTCCTACATAGCTTTTTTAAGAAATATGGTGGATTTTTGGAGTAAAATAATAATACTTTATATAATAAAAATATTAACCATACCTATCGAGTATCGAATATAAGTTGTATGTTTAAATTTAATTAGGAATAATAAATTAGTTTATAAGGTTTTTGGTAACTGGTTTATAAACTGGGCAATGTTTGTGTCGGACATCGTGCTATTATATAAAAAACAGGATATACGCTGTCACCCATGAGGACTAAGATGAAATGCCTCATTTTCAGTAAAATGGGTCTCCGGTTCTCTACACTCACCATAAGAAATACAGTAGCATTAAGCTACTATTTCACGCTGCTATTCTGTGAGATCGTGGCCCTCATGATAAGCAACTGTGAAACAACTCATGAAAAACAACGAAGCAGTAGAACAGTTAAAGTTATAAACCTATAAATGGTCTATAATGCATGTCACAAACCAGCTCTTTATTTCTGTATAATACTTATGTAGCTTTGTTACTTCTTTCATTGTTAAGGCTTGCCAGAACTTCGTTAAGTGGAACTTGGAGTGGCTGTGGTCAGACAGTGAGCTAGATGAGCTGGAGGGGGAGAATCTGGTGCACCTGCTGCAGCAGAGTGACCTGGTTGTACATAATGAGATGAGCGTCTACCGGTGAGGGTCGTTGCAACATATGATGATATCAGCCTGTTCAATTTTTTATTCTTTATTTTCACAACAATTGTTATATTGAAAAAGATTTATGGTAAACGTAATTATAAATGTATAATCATGGTGTAGTGGCAGTGGAAGAACATCCACTCCCCACATCATCCCGTGGGTGTCGTAATAGGCGACAGAGGGAAACAAATCAGGAGATGGGCAGCAGTTTATTCCTAATAAGAACTTAAAAAAAAAACTGCAGTTGCCAGCCCACTTGCCAAGTGTGGTAACTATGGCAAATATCCCCCCTGAGATGCAATCTAAAGGAGAGGTCTATGTGCAGTGAACTTAAATAGGCGTCACAGTAATGGTAACACTAATCATGACATGTGGTGATGTCCTAAGAGATTATTTTCCATTCTTAATCTTTATCTTCCATCTCATTCATTTCGTCTTGTACCTAGTGTAACTATTTACTAGATACGACTCGGCTCTACAAGCTATTGTGGAAAGCAAAAGAGGCATGTATGGCAATTCACAATGCAGCCCCCACTTTAACGTATGGTAGTGAAAGTTGGGTGTGGCAGAAGAAGCACGAGAGTAGAATAAACATAATAGAAATGCGGTCATTAAGAAGTATGTTAGGGCTGAATCTGAGTGACAGGGTGAGAAATTGTGTGATAAAAGAAGTGTGTGGCTTGCAAGATGAAGTTGTGACCAGGATTAAGAAAAGAATGCTTCGGTGGTTTGGTCATGTAGAAAGATTGAATGAGGAAAGAGTGATAAAGCAAATTTATGTTGCAGAAGTGAATGGAAGAGTCGGAAAAGGACGCCCTAGATGAAAGTTTATCGACCAAGTTGGCGATATATTGAAAAGGGACTATGGATGTGGAGGAGACGTGAGAGATGTGTTAGTATCGTGTCAAATGGAAGTTTGTAGTCTGCCTACCCATCTGGGTGACAGGCGTGTTTATGTAATTTTATGTTTTTATTAAGCCACAATAAAATAAGACGTAGAAAAGTCCTAGTCCTAGGCTTAGATCATGATTACGGCGCACAAAATATTGTTTGCTAGGTGGAAGGACTCCTTTACCGCCTAGGAGTCCATCTGGGTAGCGTCCACCCTCTTAATATTGCCAATGAGCAGCACTGCTTGCACAGATGTGTTCCGTTCGAAAGAGTATAGAAAGCTAATATAATATTTTTTTATAGAAAAGGGTGACAAACTAGCACACAGATCACCTGATGGTAACTGGATGCTGTGGTCCATAGACATCTACATTCAACCTCGATTAAGAATCAAAATGCGGTTGCGTTGTCACCCATGTGGACTAAGATGGAATGCTTCGTTTCCGGCAAAAACAGGTCTCCGCATCACTACACTCGCCATACGAAACACAGCAGTATTAAGCTGCTATTTTATGCCGGTATTCTGTGAGAGCGTGGCCCTTCCACGTTCGAGCCGACCTATTCGTGCTACAACCATAATATAGCTGCGGCGTGACTCTACCACGTATAATATTATAGAGATGCATTCCGTCTTAGCCATCATTCGTGACCAAAAAAAAACAAAATATCGCGTTGTACTTAGTGAGTATTTTTGTGCCTGAAAGTTTCTTTATCTTTGATAATCATTATTGCATTGAACACTATAAATATTTGAACAATAAAAAAATCATTCGCAGGTTTGTTGAACGCTGGCTCAACCGGCAAAGAGTTAGACTTGGCCTCTGCAGTAACACTTCTGAAGATACTGCCAATAACAGTGATCAATCTGAAATAAAGGCGCATTGGGACTCTCTTGTTGCTGCTGTGTTCTCACATGTGAGGTATTGTATAAAACATTTACTAGAAAAAGTGTGTGCGTGTTGAATTTTAATTGAAAAATCTAGACAACCAACTTATTGATCTGGCTCGAAGGACCAATTGCCGTTTAGATATTATTTTCGCTTCATCATTACTTTCTTGCATTTCCAATAGTTGTCTCTTATGACACACATGGGATTAATGAGACGAACGGGGTCTCTTTGGTAGAAATAACTACAAAAAACGGAATCCAAATTGGAAACGTTACTTTTGTTCTTATTACAACGAAAATAAATTTTAAAATGACTAATAATAATAAAGGGACAGCACAACATTTGGACGATTTTATGTATGCACGCCAAGACACGAGTATGAGACAAACTCTCGCATATGTACATGAATACCAGCATGAAATAGCAGCTGAATGTTGCTGTTGCGTATGGTGCGCCAAAAATTACGTGAATATATTCGAAAACAAGTACGTTCACATACGTACGCATCATAGAATACTATAATACACAATAGAATAGCTGTCAAACTTATTTTGTTTGAGTGTCGGCGTCGCCAGGAGCACATATACAAGCAATTACGTAGTATTATCACTACTACAAACCCGATTCGCTGTGTTGACATACTGAGTAAATTTACACATTTTAGACTTTTTTTTACTTTTTTTATTACTTTTTTTACTGACTTGTTCAAGATCATCATTAAAAAAATCGTTTAAATTTTAATACATATTTATTTGTATTTAAAGTGTGCAATTTGGCATTTTCTAAATAATTTGCATGTGACATTTGGAAACGATTGTAACGTCAAAACACATCTCGTGTTGACATTTATGCGTGTGAATTGACGACATGTTAGTGACATTTTAGTGGCTACACGGGCTCCGCCCACTCCCCGTTCTATTATGTATGTATGTATTATAGTATTCTATGGTACGCATATACAAACAATACATATTGAACTTGTTTTAAACGTGGTAAAGCCATGCTGCAACTATAGTAATTGTATAGTTGTAGCACAAATGGGTCGGCTCGATCGGGGAAGGACCACTCACAGAATACCAGGGTCAAATAGCAGCTTAATGCTGCTATGTGTTTGGTATGGTGAGTGTAGATAACCGGAGGCCCTCTTTACTGGATAAGAGGCATTCTATAGTCCTCTTTAGTCCTCACGGTTGACATCGCATCTGCATTTTAATTCTCAAACGAGAATAGATGTAGATATCTATGGGCCACAGCAAACACCATCAGGCGGTTTGTCACCTTATCTTATAAAAAAAGTCCATTAACTCCTGATATGGTTTTGGCAGGAACTTGAACGCACTTAACCGCTGGCTCTGTATAAAATTTTTAATTTGGATCACATAATGTTTCATTAATTTAAAAATTTTAGGATACCTGTTCAAAAATTTTAGGTTCCCCATGATGTGCCCAAATCAACTGGCGAAGTTGCTTCTGTGTCCACTGACCCAGGAGCACAAGGACTTTTTTATGGAACATATGGCCATTGCGATGAGCTACCAGTCGGGTGAGTTCATATACTTAATTTTATAATACTCGCAAAGTAAAAAAGTAAGTGGTTCCCAAACTTTATGATTATTGTACAAATAATGGGTCTAGTTGATGATGTTGTTACTTAGGATTAAACTTTTGTCATTGAGTCATTTCTTATACAAGTTCAGTTTAAATATGTAAATTATATCGAGTACAATTTTTAAATTTTGTCATTTATTTTGTATATTATATTTGCTTATTTAATATAATATTACATAATATTGTAACACAATTACATTTTAATGATATTTTTATCCGAATATTTTAAAAGGTAACTATGTTAAATATAAAAAACACACTAAATGTATGTTTAACAAAACTTATTAATATACTATTTAAATTATAAATATATTTATTTAAATTAGAATAAGAGTCGTTCATAAATGCTGGGCACGCGAGAGTTAAAAATGGACGAACTTTGACTTTGATGTGGAAACCTAAAAATAAAATAAAATAATAATGAACAGATTTAAATATAAAAAAATTTGCCTAATTACGATAACTTAATGTTTCTATAAAAAAATTGTACATAATAATATATTTGTCCTATACTTAAGTACCCACAGAAATATCGCATCTGAACAAATTAATTTCATAACCTGTATTCCATAACACGAGATGGCGTCTTAAGAACAATTTATTTTATTATTAATCTGTGGTACTTTTTTATTGATTAAGTATCTTATTAACCTATAAAAAGTTATTCCTTGGTATTTGCTAACATTACTTTAATTATTTGTGCAATATCTAAAAACACACCAAGGCATATTTTATCGAGATTTTTTTAAATATAATTAATCAACACGTGTCAACTCACTAGCGCCTAGCGAGTAACTGAGTAAAGTGCGGGGCTACGCCGCAATTGAATGGTACAGCGTAACTAAATGCAGTGTCGCTTCTAGTATGTAATACATAATAGCTCAATGTTTCACGTCGTAAAGTGACGTACATTATGTTCAATTAAGCGACAGTAGCCTAATGGCAGGACGCAGACTGCGAACTCAAAAAGGTCGTGGGTTTGAATCCGCCATCCGACTACTGGCGTGAACCACTCGTATCACAAGCAATTTAAGCTTACCACGAGTGGTTAAGGGGGGAATATTAGTAATGTTTATAGCATTGTTAATATTCTTTTTAAATTAAAAAAAAAAGAAAAAAACGATGTCATCATGTTCACTTAAGAATAAGGTAAAATATTTGAAATAATTCATTGCGGGAAAAGTTAATTTGTTAGTAAAGTGTACATATTAATGTTTCCTTTATGTCTTCTACTGAATAAAAACGGGTACCTCGGAGTAGTAATTTGAGTTTAGGGAAAAGAAAGGAATCGGCTGGAGCCATATATCTGGTGAATAAGGTGGTTGCTCGATGGTATTTGTTGAGTTTTTGGTCGAAAATTCGTTCACAATGATTGCTTTGTGCGAAAGTGGTGCAAAATCCAAGAATTTTCTTTCCACAAATCTAGCCTTTTCCGTTGTCTTGAGTTTTTGGAGAAAATTCAGGTCTTTTGCGACTAGCCAAGCGGCACCATGTTTCAAACCCAAGTGAGTATTTAAAATGGTACGGATCGACTCGTGCGATACAGAAAGTTCGGCGGCTATCTCTCTCAAGCATAAATGAGGATTTTCAGTCACTATTTCCTTCACTTTTGAATTAACTTCAGTTGCAGACGTTGATGACCTACCAGAGCAAGGCAAATCTTCCAACACATCTCGACCGCTTTTGAACGCTTTGTACCACTCATTACCACGTGGTTTTGATAAAGTTGATTCACCCGTAAGCCTTCTGTAACATTTTCAGTGACTCCAAACACGAAATTCCGTTGGCGATGCAAAATTTAAGACTAAACTCTTTGTTCGATGTTTTTGTCCATAGTGAAATTCGTAATACACCCCAGATATGGTGAACAGTTGTGCAAATCTAACAACAACAAAAGAAACAAAAAATTGAATTTGGAACCATAAACAAATCATCCATTCCCGATACTTTTTTGACTGAATGTACATACACTATCAACCGAAAAACTTATGATTAAATCGTAATTTTTAATGATGATGATACTGTACGATCATCATCTGCGTTTTTTTTATAGAATAGGGGTGACAAACGAGCACACAGTCCACTTGATGGTAAGTGGATGCTGTGGCCTATAGACAGCTACATTATCCTTGATCAAGAATCAAAACGCGTGCGTTGCGTGTCACTCCTGCGTACTACGATGGAATGCCTCGTTTCTAGTAAAAAAGTGTATCCGGATCTCTACACCCACCATACTAAACACAGGAGTATTAAACTGGTATTTTACGCTGCTATTCTGTGAGAGCGTGGTCCTTCCCCGGTTGAGCTGATCCATTTGTGTCACAACCATAATGTAGCTGCAGCATGGCTCTATCACGTACATAGGTTGATGGGAGTCTGTGTGGGCAGGTCAGATGGAGCGGGCGGGGCGTGGTGGGGGTGGAGGTGGGGGCGGGTTGGTGTTCACGCCGCGGCTGTACACAGAGGACACGTGGGGCTCGGTGCTGGGCGTGGAGCACTTCCACTCGCTGCCGTGCTACCACATGCGCACGTTCATCTTCTCCACGCGCAGCGCCATCAGCGACGCGGACCCGCAGGACAAGCTCGCCGAGTGGACCGTCGACCTCTACCCCAAGGGGGTCTGGTTCCGCAAGAGCATGCTCATTGCCTGGTCCGGCACATATGATGTGAGTACGAACGCATCTTAGCGTTGCCGCAGAATAGATAATGGTACTACGTACAGAAATTCCACTCCTTTTATATTCACTACTTGCCCACGTTTTAATAGTCTACATAATTATTGTTAATTAAACTTTATCGCTGCACGTGAGTGTCTTTTACCCTTCCTACGTCACAAGCGATATTTCGTGGTTTCCTAGGGGCTTTCAATAAAGAGTAACAAATACAGTATGTATATCTATTACTCGTGGAGTTAAAGAATGGTATTGATAATGGCGTCTTTTCTATTCACCTCTCGCTCACACACTGTCACTATCTATACTCACACCCGCCGGTAAAGACTGCAAAAAAACTACGTACGGGAAAACGCATATCGCGTTTTTTACGTACTATAACTTCAGTCTAACTTGTCATTGGAGTTAATGATAATAAATTGTCATAAACTACAAAAAAATCAGTTTGATTTTCAATTATTGTCAATTTTGTTTGTTAATATTTTTGTATAAAATATTTGCATACTATTGAAACATGAGTAATCATTTTTAAACTTTTCGTCTGTCTGCCTGTCCGAGCTTATCTTCGGATTGGCTGAACCGATCGTAATAAAACTTTGCGAACAAATAGAGAGTGGTCTAGACTAAATTTTATCCGAAAAATTAAGAAATTTTATTTAAATAGCAATATTAAAGAATAAAATTAATGGTCTTTAATGATTATCTTAAGTCGAAATTACGCTACATTAATAGATCCCACCCAGGAAGCCAGAGAGGGTCACTAGATATGTTATTTTAAAATTAATGTACCTACCTACGTTTACAATTCTTTGTGAATATTTGTCCATTAAAAGAAAATTTACAATTAAACGAATAGTAGAACGTTATAATGATATACCGTTATTAACGCGTTTTAGCTATTGGAACTGTGCATGTTGACGGTACGGGCTTGATGAGCTGCCATTTTTATCCCATTCTTCATCCGTACGAGCTATATATACAATTGTTTTACTTTAATATTATATTCTTTCACCGGTTATTAAATTCAACAGAGCAAAAATACTCTAAATCTGACTTATAATTTAAATGAATACTGGGAGGTAAAACATGAACAATGGACTGATAAAATTAATATTTCTTAATAATTTTAGTAAATTATTTGGTGGTTTTTTTTACTAATATTTTTTCAAAACTATTAATGAACGTATTTTCTATAATATATATAAATTACAATAAAACTTATACAACTATTGTATCCTTTAACCAAATGTACTAAACAATAAACAAAAATTATTTACAAAAATCTGTTATCGTAAACAGTGTCAAAAACTCCGAAATTCACTAATACGTCGCCTGTCTGCGCGCTAGCCCTGACTGCATATTAGGCATGAGACCGATATATCAATCGTCAAAAATTAATCGTTATGTTATCAAAATATCATATCCTATCGATAAACCTAAGTACATAACCGTTATCACATATCCAACCAAAACCAATTACCTAACCAACGTACAAAAACGAAACGCATAACGCAAACTGTGCCAGAACGATCTGCTAAAACAGTTCACGAACACGAACTAACCAATGTCCTTCGTTGATATTCGTTACTTCTCGGATACCATAAGTAAGTATAGAAAGAGATGAAGCAAATATGGTTTTCGTTGCCATGTTTTGGTACTTATCAGTTATCACAGCACACAACGGTGCACATCGCGAAATATAATTATCTAAAGCAATAAGGTCGTATTTTAAATGGTTAAAATTGCCTAACTTTTAATTGTGAGAATTATCAAATTTTAAATAATATCTAGAGGTCGTTAGACGCAAGGCTTAGATTTGTAAGACCATATTATATTTAGCTACGGCAATTTTTTGTTTACGTTTCGAATGGAAACTTTTGAATTTGATTTTTTTAAACGCAACAATTATGCACTTGACCTTGGTGGCGCGTGCCGTTCTTTAAGATATTATTTATAAAATTATTAATTTTTGACGTTACGTTCATGCATTTATTTGCTATATTTTTGTGTATTTTGTACATTAGTTTTAATTCGGACAATTACGTGTACAGTGAAAATAGTGTATACTATAGTTTAAGTTGATTTAGAATTTTAGACTCTCTTAATAATTTTTGTAAAAAAACTTTTAAGACGTCGCGTGAGGCTAGTAAAATATGGCCTCACTTTGATAAATTCCATGTACCTTACCGTTTGTAAATATTGTCAAAGAACGTTGTCCTATGAATCTACTACTGGGAACTTAAGTTTTAACTTAAGAAACTTATCTGCTAGTCCTAAGCCTAGTTAAATAGTCATATAAAAAAAGCATGAAGAATAATCGGAAACCTAAGTAATCATTAATAAATAAACAACCGTGAATAATCTAAGTAATTCGTAAAATAAATGTTTTGAACTGGTTTTACAGTTTGCGGTTGTTTCGTGTTGCGGTTATAAACTACTTTTTGTAATAAAACGGATTAGGTCTCCAGATCAGCTGGAACCCGTGAGTATTTATATATCATAATATATTAAGAGTTTTTTTTAATGTCAGACCCCGCGTGCTAACTCAAATTTCTCGTGTATTATGACATTCGAACAACGCACTACGACTATAAATAAACTAACATAGGTATTCTAATTATTTTTTTCAGGTGCCTGAAGTAGTTCTACGGACGGTGAGGATATCCATCACGTGTCAAAGTGTAGCAGCCGGGGAGCCATATTGTCCTGAACCTGATGTCAGGGTCAAGGTAATTATTACTGAGCCTCGCGATCAGTCAATTCCGAATTGCGAATTTCGGTGCATTGCAGCACCCACGGTTATGGTGACGACAAGATAATTGACGTCCCGAAGCCAAAGTTAACCCAAAGTACCTTCAGCTTTAGTTGAAGTTTAGGACTGAGTGCGGTCTATATTCAACACACATTACACAACACAATTTGTATTAGTTTCCAATTGGGCCTAGTTGGGTATAGGCCTGGGATAAGGACGATATATCGAATTCACACCAACAGAAATTCGAAGGTGTTCCACCTTCGTCGCATATTATTATATTTTTTATATCATTTTTTTCGCGGTAGAGCCATGCAACAGCTATATCATGATTGTAGCACGAATGGGTCAGCTCGACCGGGATAAACCACGCTCTCACAGAATAGCAGTGTAAAATAGCAGCTTAATACTGCTGTGTTTCGTATGGTGAGTGTAGAGAACCGGAGACCCTGTTTAATGGAAACGAGGCGTTCCATCTTAGTGATGTTATGTTAGTGGCAATGCATCTGTATTTTGACTTTTAATCGAGGATAAATGTAGATGTATATGGGCCATAGCATTCACTTACCATCAGGTGGACTGTGTGCTCGCTTGTCACCCTCATTTTATATAAAAAAAAGTTTTTATTAACTGGTTATTTAAAGTTATGTCTGTTCGCGTTGGATTTAGCAATTGATTTTAAACTAACTTTCCGATGAGCTAGAAACTTGAAATTTTGGACATAGCTCAGAATTGGATAACAGTGTAAGAATATGAAAAAGTGATACATTAAAAAATCGAATTATTAAACATTTCTCTTGTTTTTCTCTTTAATGAAATGCAATTTCTGTGATCAATACAGATAGAGTTAGAGAGTGCACCCATACTTGGAGAACTTTATTATTCACCTAGCTTAGTAAGACGTCTGTAAACTACGTAAGAAAATACATTTCGATAATTTCTTAAATAGAACATCTACTTAAAAAGTATCAGATTGTGATTTCTGCTAATAATATTATTGAGTTTTTTTTAAACAGATCGGTATACTCGTGTGGGGCGTCCAGAAGGGAGTGGAGCACATTTCTGCTGTGACGGAGAGAGTGCATCGGTTTTCAGCTCAGAACAGGTGAGTTCATGATATGGTTATATTGTATATAGTACTGTTGCGCGCTATAATTAGCACCTGGTATGTGGCGGCTGATTATTAGCGCCATCTGATATCAAGCAGCAGAAATAGAAGCGTCAAGATCTTTCTAGAAAGCCCCACAATCGGACTTTCTGCACCTGGTCGGTCGCGACCGGTATTTGCTGGAATATTCTGGATGTGGAAAAGTTGAACGGTGGAAAAGCTTATTTAAAGCCGTTGAAAGCCGCGATCGGGGATGTATTGAATTGGCGATACGAGCGAAGCTTTCGGAGTGAAATAAAGTGAAAGTGTAAAGTGTGAATAATTATTAGTGTGATTCAAGTTTTAATTGGTGTTCAGTAATTAAAGTGTCAATTTTGGTAATACAATCGGCAGTTTTGACTGTCACGGACCCTAAGCTCGTAACAGTAGGATCCCAGAAAGATCTTAAGACGTAGCATGGTCAAAGGTGCTAACGTCTGGAGCTGCGAATGTCGTTCCACCAGCCAAGCGTGACCAATCCTGGGATGTAGCAATGGGCTTTTATGGGTTAATAAAGAACCGGCAATATTGTTTGAAGAACCGACAACCGATTGAGAAGAACGATCCTCGAGTGGCAGTCTAGTATCGGTAGGTGAAGTGTTGGGCGACTACCCACTAGATGGAGTGACGGCGTAGTAAGAGATGCATGTGGCTCAAGACCATGCTTTGTGGCTTAGCCAGGCCTATGTTTAGCAGAGGCACAAGTTTTATTTGATGGGGTGTGATGATAATGATATTAGAAAGAAAGAATTAATAAATATATATGTAGCCGTGGAGCTGTGACGTAAAAACTGACTAAAATCTCATTTCGTTCCGTGGGTGTAGTAAAAGACGAGTATGGTAAATGGCTAAAAGATCTCATAGCTTTTACTTAATAGAATATGGATGACAAATGAGCACACAGTCCACCTGATGGTAAGCAGACGCTGGGGCTCATAGACATCTACATCTATTCTCAATTAAGAATCAAAATGCAGATATGTTGCCCCCATGAGGACTAAGATGGGATGCCTCGTTTCCAGTAAAAATGGTCCCTGGTTCTCTACACACCATCCGAAATACACGCTGGTATTCTGTGAGAGCGTGGTCCTTTTCCAATCGAGCTGACCCATTCTCGCTACTTACCATAATATATACCGTAAAAAATGCTATAGATAGTGGAACAACTTTTGTTAAATACTCAAACGGTGACGTGTAGCAATGTCAAAGGTCTCATTTTGTACAATTTGTCTGCCAGTCGTGACTATTTTGGCAAATAATACAACGGTTCATTTATTCGCCCATCCCTTTCTCATCCTCGTCAGCATTAACTTATTGTTGCGGGCCATAATTAATGCCTAGTTACCACTAGTTACCACTAGCGCCATCTAGTATCGAGTAGCAGAACTAGGAGAGTCAAGATATTTCTAGAAAATTCCATACTAGAACTTCCTACACGTAGGCAGTTACAGTTTTGTAATTAAAGTTGAAGTTATTATTGGGGTGTTCTGTAATTAAAGTGTCGATTTTGGTAATTCAATCGGCAGTTTTTACTGTCACGAACCCTAAGCTGGTAACATTATTAACATTTTACTCATCTTGTACATAGCATACTACATTTACCTGCTGATGACGATTATGAATAAGATGGACTAATTATAATAATATTTCAGAGTGCTGAATATCGACAACGCGTTGGACTTCGACGAGCTGAACACGCCTCTCTACACGCCTTCGCATTCTCAAACGTCTTTCGCTGCTTACAAAGGCCCCGCGTTAGTATACAATAATACTACATTTCATAATACTACTTAAATACTTATTATATCTTTTCAGTTTACAATCATGATCTCAACCATAATACAAGATACCATTACAACCTACTACCACAGTCTATAAATCCATACAGTCGTCCGACAAAGACGTCTAGACTGGGCAATCGTGCGGGGTGTGTGGGGTGAGACGCGGGAAAGACGAGCCCGATCTGCTTATGCCAATCGTATTAGTAGCTCGGGACACGAAATCCAGGGTTAACGCGCGCTTGCTTTTATTATTTTTAAATTTGGTTGTTGATAATTATAATTAAAATGGTTCATACGACGTGTGCTGTGAGAGATTGCAATTCGTCATCTCGCATAAATAAAGATCTGCGATTTCACCAAATTCCGCACACGGAAAAAAGGTAAATAAATATTGTTATTATTTTTTACATTATGTATATTTTGACATATCATGCCAAATAGCCAACGTAAAAGAAATGGCGGACGTAAAAAATAGGTACTAGTCGCTGGGCATTACTGATTTTTCTTCATCTAAATCGTGTGGTTGGACAGGCTAAGGTTTTAGACCATACTATAGTGCCTCGTCTTCGGTCTTTTTTTTTATCAAATTTAAGATTTAGGGATTTTAAGTTTCTCGGTGTGCTAATTACAAATAGCATTTATTTTTAAATCCAAGATGGCGGTCATTTTTTTATATATGTAGGATATGGATGTCAATTTCAAGGTTTATTGGGGTGATGATTACGAAAACGCCATCCATTTTTATATCCAAGATGGCAGACATTTTTTTAATAATATGATATGAGTATCAATTTCGAGGTTCTTGAGTGCTTATTACGAAACCGGCATCCATTATGCATATCCAAGATGGCGGATTTTTTTTTAATAATATGATATGGGTATCAATTTCGGGGTTTCTTGGGGTGCTTATTACGTAACTGGCATCCATTTTCATATCCAAGATGGCCGACATTTTTTTAATAATATGATATGGGTATCAATTTCGGGGTTTCTTGGGGTGCTTATTACGAAACTGGCATCCATTTTCATAACCAAGATGGCGGACATTTTTTTAATAATATGATATGGGTATCAATTTCGGGGTTTCTTGGGGTGCGTATTACGAAACTGGCATCCATTTTCATATCCAAATGGCGGACATTTTTTTTATAATATGATATGGGTATCAATTTCGGGGTTTCTTGGGGTGCTTATTACGAAACTGGCATCCATTTTCATATCCAAGATGGCGGACATTTTTTTAATAATATGATATGGGTATCAATTTCGGGTTTAATTATTACTTGGGTGCTTTATATTAACGAAACTGGCATCACAATGTATATCCAAGATGGACATTTTTATAATATGATATAGGTATAAATTTCGGTTTCTTGGGGTGCTTATTACGAAACTGTCCATTTTCAGATATCAAAGGCGGACGTATTTTTTAATATGATACTGTGCTACTACCGTCCCCTGCTGAACATAGGCCTCCCCCATAGATTTTGATTGTGTGATAATACTATTATAAATATAAATTTATCAATAACTCTACCACGCTGTCACCTTTTAGGTCCAAATATTAAAAAAAATACTTATTCATTAACAAAAATTACACATATTCACAATAAATATACACTGTAGTGTAGGTACTACGATGAAACAATTTAGCTAAAATATTAAATGATATCCTCCATATATGGAATACACGTGTGTTCGTGAAATGTAGAAGTAATATTTAATTACGAGGGGTGATCCAAAAATAATGATAATGAAAATAAAAAACGGTAATTAAAGTTAAAATAATAATTTATTTTTCTACATAGTCTCCTAACAAATCAATACATTTAGTCCATCTTTCTAAACCCAGGATTCCCTTTGAGAAAAATTCTTTGTCTTGACCCTCCCAAAACGCTTCAACCGCGGCCATTACTTCGCTATCGTCTTCGAATTTCTTGCCTCGGAGGCGTTCCTTGAGCCGAGGAAAAAGGTAGAAGTCACTAGGAGCTAGATCTGGCGAATAGGGAGGGTGTTCGAGCAGTTCGAATCCCGTTTCTTGAATGGCAGCCATCGCAACTGCGGCTTTGTGAGCCGGTGCGTTGTCTTGGTGAAACAGCACTCCAGCTCGCAGTTTGCCGCGTCTTCTTTCCTTAATGGCCTCCCGTAATCTTCTTATTTGGTCTGCGTAGTAAGAGCCCGTAATAGTGGCTCTCTTTTCCAAATATTCCACCATAAAAATGCCTTGAGCGTCCCAAAAAACAGATGCCATAACCTTTCCTGCCGAACTTGAAACTTTGAATTTCTTTGGCGTCGGTGAGGAGGCTCGCTTCCAAGTCATCGATTGTTGTTTCGTTTCAGGATCAAAATGGTGGATCCAGGTCTCGTCCATAGTCACAAAACGGAACAAAAAATTTTCTTGATCTGCGTGGAACTTTTCGAGATTGACCCTCGAAATTTCAACTCGATTTTTCTTGTGCTCGTCATATTCTGGGTACCCAACGCGCAGAGACCTTTTTCATATGCAACTCGTACACAAGGATTCTTTGAACGCTGCCATATGAGATCCCTGTGACCTCAGCTACATGCCTGATGGTCACTCTTCGATCTGCCAACACAACATTTCGACTTTTTTCACGTTGTCTTCAGTGAGGGACGTGGATGGGCGTCCTTCGCGATGTTCATCTTCAGTGGATGTTCTGCCCAGTTTAAACTCCTTGGCCCAGCGTGCAACTGTAGAATATGGAGGAGCAGAGACCCCCAATGTTTTCACTAAGTCACTGTGTATGTCTTTTGAAGACATTTTTTTCAAACAGAGGTACTTGATGACAGCTCTAATTTCGTTTTTCTCCATGTTGATGTTATCTCTTTGATAGTTCGTATTCAAATGAATGTATCTCCCGGAAATCGTAATCTATTTATATGATTTTTTAGGCTGACGTCGTGAGTATATAAGCAAGCAAAAAATATTTTTTTTTTGGATTTTTATGCGGACCTGAAGTAACCGATTATCATTACTTTTGGGTCACCCCTCGTAGTTCAGTTATATCATATTATATTTATAGAAGAAGACACTGATCACGTGTCTCTACATGGAACCACACTACACTACAACACAGTAGACCCATGCTGCAGATTTTTTTTAAAATCTTTATTATTTATTATAAAATACACAGATTTAAAATAATAATAAACATCGCCAAACTGTGCAACAGTTTGTTGGCGATAATGGCGCTCTTTTGTTATACATTAATATGTATTTTTTGTTACATACATACTTATCTTAGGTATATTTATTACAATAAATATCTCTATCTTTAATTAATACTTATTATATTACATTATACTTTTCATAGGAATGTATTTTTCAGTCTTTTCTTTAATGTTACAGTGCTTATGTCTTTGGACGTATCTCTTATAAAATCTATTCTATTAAATATTAGCGGAGTTAAATATTGCCTAGTAATAAGTAATAAGTTAGTAGTACGAATGGGTCGGCTCAATTGAGGAAAGACCACGTTCTCACAGGATACCAGCGTAAAATACCAGCTTAATGCTGCTCTATTTCGTATGGTGAGTGTAGAGAACCGGAGATCGTTTTTAGTGGAAATGAGGCCATTCCATTTTTGTCCTCAGAAGTTACAAGTCAACTGAATAATGATTCTTAATCAAGGACAGATGTAGGGTAACGGGCCGCACCATCACTTACCATCAGGCGGACTGTGCTCGCTTGTTACCTTTGTGCCATTAAAAAAAATTATGTAGGTTTAGTACTAAAAAAAATCACCGCCGTGGTCAAGTTGTTTATAAATTTTGTACTTACACTAAAACATTATGGAGTGAACTTATTGTTCAACTCTGACAAGAATGTTTAAGACAGACAAACAGTCATACAGAGAGAACGAGATGATCGCAGATATTGGTAAAACGTAGTCCATGCGAGCAAAGCGCAGGGAAAATTAGCTTTGTAGGATCTGAGTGACAAATGAGCGTCTCAAAATAACTTAGAAGTATTGTATTCGTCCCAAAAGGATTCCATTTTACCAGTTTTTTCATAATAATATAAATATTAAATAATTCTTTGAAACAAGTACAGATAGGTGAAACAAATAATTTTTCACAAGTCTTTCCTTCGTTACTAGTATGCATAACTTATTTACAAATAGTTACCGAACGGAAGGCTATAGTGTTGGCCAGACTGGATCTCTCACACAATGAGCCTTTATTGCCCTTTCTTATTAATGGTAATTTATTGGATTAATTTCTTCTAAAAATAACTTAGAAAGATGATCTGTGTGACTGGTGTGTCTTCGAATACTCCCATGATTCATTGATAGTCAAGCTAGGAAACAAGTGCAACAAAATTAATATAAAAAAAAAAACAAAGAACACGACTGTACATGTCTAGTCTTAAACAGATTAAAAAAGGAAGCCTAATTTATTTCTTAATACTGTTGCGCACCTAAGTTGACGTCTGGTACCTGGCACTAGTGCCATCTAGTGTCGGGGACCAGAGCGAGGAGGGCTTCCTAGAAAATGTCAATCTTGAACTTTCCACCAACAGCGCCATCTAGTATCGAACAGAAGAATTAAGCTTTCTAGAAGCCCCACACTCGAACTTTCTGCGCCTGGTCGGTCGGCGCCCGTATTTGCTGGAATATTCAGGATGTTTCGGTGGAAAAGGTGTATTTAATGCCGCTGCAAGCTGCGATCGGAGCAGTATTGAATTTGGCGAGACAAGCGAAGCTTCGGAGCGAAATAAAGTGAATCAGTGTGATTAATTATTAGTGTCTTTTAAGTTTTCATTGGTATTCGGTAATAAAAGTGTAAATTTTGGTAATTCAATCGGCAGTTTTTATTGTCACGAACCTCAAGCTCGTAACAATACATTCGGTCCACCCTATTGTGAGTTGTTCTATTTTTATTGCAGTCGCTGTCCCAAGTGTGTGGACTCGTGCGCCTACCCTGAACCACCTCATCTGCTCGGACCCAACCGCGACCAGTTGAGGGTAAGTTTATCTTTGTTATTTTCTTTTTTTTTAATGTTACCCCAAACATTGTTTTATGAATTGTGAAGGCAGCTTAAATACATAAAGGACACAAGGACTAACATTCAGACCCGAGGCAATTATTTGTAGGCCATACTTGTTTCACGCGGGATTCGAATCTGAGGTTCTCCATACCCCGCGACTCCATACCCCGCCAGAAATGGTACAGACCCAGGAGGAAAAGAGATAAAGGCGCGACTCTGAGTCCCTGTCGGAATTGCAAACACCATCCTTTATTGCGATATATTAATTTAACGCCATCCTTAATAGTGGGAACTACCGTTGCTAAGCACAATTTACCGTCAGCCTCTCACCCTCACCGGCGTAAACTCTCTATTTTCAAGAATTTCATGAACAAGATCCGGAAGAGGAGGGAGTATGGGATACTATATCTTTTGCCACCCTCGCCCCCACGCAAGTGGCAACGACAAGAGCAGCAACGCAACAACAAGAGCAACTACAACATAACAACAACGACGACGACAATTATAACAACTACAGCATCAATAACGACATCAAAAACAGTAACAATAACGACAGCATCTTTTTTTGGATGCGAATAATTAAAGACGTCAGGTAGTCGTTAGAACTTAAATACCGTCTATATACTCTATAAAACTGGAAGTTGAACATTCTTTATTTTCTTCTGGTGAATTTAGTATATGCGCTATTTTTATACGTTACAGATACAGGTGGTAATTGTTCCGCTGACAGACTTCTGCCACGTGAGTCCACCGGAAGTGACGTTTGGATGATACGAAGATTTGCTTCTTGAATAAGAAGAAGTGGTATAATTCGGCGTGTTGTCCATGCAATGCTTGTGTGTCTAGAGAAGAGGACGGTGGATCTCGTGTGTCACAAATTCCCAGACTATACCAATTACGTTATTCAAAGTAATAGTGATTTCCATTTCCAAGGTAAATCAATTGTTCATTTGATTTCTGTCAGGGTTTCTTAACATATGTATCTTCTTAAAAAGGATTTTGTATTGTCATTAGTTTTTCTCGCAATTCTGTCTATATAAATATATTCATATATATACAATATGTAACGTAATTAACGCACACCCTAAGACACCCCAATTAGTATATTATGTTATAATCATAATACATACACTGAATTTTTAGTTAAACATTTTTATGCACTGATTATTTATCAAATTAGTTATACTAATTCCGGAAGAATGTTGTGGTCACAGTACAAATCCACGAACGTAAAGACTTTAACGTGCTTGAAATAAAGTTCATTTTTCTTTATTTTTATTGAATGACAGAATTAGTAATAATACAAGTAAAACTGCGCTCTTAAAAGTCTTATTGCCTTAAGTTACGGTCCATTTCCGTTTGTTTTGACTGTACATATTTAGTGTGACTGTAATTTACGTAGTTTTAATTATTTTTGGGATAAAAAATTTCCTATATTAAAAATGATAGGAATCGATTCAGTAAATGATTCTGAACAAACTACTTTCTCAAAGTGCGTTCGTGCAATAATTTGTATCTCAAACAATATATAATATTCTTTTATATACTGTATGGGCTCGTTTGGTTCTTGTACACTTGTAATTATGTACCCGGAGGGGCATGTGATTTAGTTTAAGAAACCTTTACCCACGAGATGACACAAGAAGATTGTGTGTTGTAATATTCTTACACCGCCACTTACCTGTCAGTAATAATTATTATAATGAGAAGACTTAATTATGTTTCTATTTTCCACTGAGTATGAATATAGAACTCATCAATAGTATTGTACCTACCATTAATGGGTTAAAACGTGGTTATATTATAATATGTATTTCACAGTAATGATTTGTTATGTTTCGGTAATATATCGTGCATAGTAAGGAAATGTTTCCGTATTGCCTGGAGTTGCCATCCGTAATTCATAACTATTGTGTTCATTAAGTAGAATATTGTATTACATTATTTTTTTTAATGTACTCAATCCGATTTTTTAATCGAAAACACCGGCTATGCTTGCTAACCTACTTTAATAATTTTTGTTCATTTTGTGTATTGTCATGATATTGACATAATTACGCTGAATTAGTAATTTATGTATAGAATGATTCTCCAAGTGTATAATGTATAAAATATGTTGCAGTCATTTCAATGGAAAATAAATTTTTGCTGTATGTTCATATTCACTTTATTAATTGTTGTTGTATAGTGATCGATAAAAGCGCGAAAAATGTGTCTTACTAAAATAAATACTTCGACATGGTTTATTCATTTTCAATATTTCATTATGTAAATACAGTATTTTTATAACAAATTATGGCTACCCTAATGTAAGCAGAGTGCAATGTTTTTAGTTGTTATTCAAAATTGAACTTTTGTTGTAATTTTTAAGAATTATTAAATGTTTTCAGATAAACTTAATTGTTATTATTTTCTCCTTAAATTATATTGGCATGAGACAACATACAACATGTAACAAAACCCTGTGGTTCCCGTTAACTGCGTTATCAGAATCAGTATCCAAGCATATAGAAATAATTTTTTTCAAAAAACACATTTAAAAAAAATTAATTTTAATTAAAAAAATTAATTTACAAATTGTATGTGGTTTTATTATCTCTGCATTGGCCGAGGAGTAAGAGGATTGTCAAAGACCCTGTATAACCTATACTCGTGTGATTTAGAGGAAATAAAACCACATACAATTTGCAAATTAATTTTTTTCAATTAAAATTATTTTTTAAATGTTTTTTTTTTTGAAAAAAAAAATATTTCTATACGCTTGGATACTGATTCTGATAACTCAGTTAACGGGAACCACAGGGTTTTTGTTACACGTTGTACAACGTGGATACCACAAATTAAAATGATATCAGAAAAAAAAATCGGAAACTGATTTATATTTTCAAAACATTGCGGCATGTTGCTGACATTGAACTTTTAAAATCAGTCTACTATGCCATGGCCCAATCCGTAATATCATATTGCATAAGAGCGTGGGGAGGTGTTAAAAAATCTCATATAATAAGAGTTGAAAGGGCCCAACCCGCGTTACCCACTTAAGGTTATGATTTTTAAACCATACCGATTTCCCAATGCTGAATTGTATACTATGTGCGATGTACTGACGGTAAGCCAACTGTACGTAGTTGATACGATCTTATCCCAACATAAGAAAGTCTTACGACCCAAAACAACCCTAAACGCGAAGGAAAGACAGAGTGTGTATATTCCCTTTAGGACTTACTTTATTAAAAAGTTTCAATGTTTTATTGGTCCTTTTCTAAATAATAAAATTAACCGAATGATTAATATACATCCGCTTAATAAATACAATTGCAAAAAAGTTGACAGTTTGGCTTAAATCACAAACTTATGACGACATTGAAAATCTATTTACAATAAAAAATGACTCCTAAAATTTAAACTTAAATTAAAATAAAACAATATTAAATAATTATAAGCACCTATTAACACGTTATTAAAAAGTAGTAATTTGTAAAGCGTTTAATTGTATATTCTATGTTAATTTACTTTAAGAAGAAACTACTTAAGACACAGGCTTGGCCTAGTTTAAATACTAGCAATTTTTATCTTATAGTGTACACTTTTCGTTCCAATGTTCCAAATATTAAGATTTATTCAATTAAAATTAAAATTTCAATTTTGTACTATTAAATACACAACATAAATTACATTCTTAATAAATGTTCACAGTTTTAGTGGTGAAACTTGTTTCATGTTCGAATGAAACTATAACATGCATTCAAGTATCTATTGTTTTAAAAATGTTTGTTCTACCCGAAACTTTAATCTTAAGATTAGATTATAAGTGTGTACCATATTTAGTTTATCAATAAACATTATTATTATATTTGGGGGGTATCAATATAGTTTTCTCATCTGGTTGGGTTCTATAAATATATAATTATAAATGAAAATGAAAAGGTAAATATACATAATTATCAATAACATAAAATAAATTAAAAATAATATATATATAAAAACACAACCAGATGGAGGCCCTCGGCAGGGGAGACCAAGCGGCCGAGGGTTAGGGGGAAAGGGAAAGAAACCGGCGGACGATGCGGGCAGTATCGAGGAGCACCGCCTTCTGCATTTGAGCCCGGAGCGGTCCGTCACGGAATCCCATCCGCCTCAGATGACCCGAGAGGCAGACTGGGATTAGCCCGTTTGCAGAGACGACTACAGGAATAATTTCGGTCGGCAGACCACCCCACATGTCGGTCACCTCGTGAGCCAGGTCCAGATATTTTGTTTGCTTATGTTTCGGCTTTCACGAGGTTCTCGCCATACGGAATGGTAATGTCGACCAAAAATATCCTTGACTGTGCCCGGTCCACCAGCACAATATCAGGCTTATTTGCAAGAATAGACCTGTCTGTGATGATGGCCCGGTCCCAATAGAGCCTGGCGCGATCATTTTCGAGCACGGCTTCCGGCAAGTACTTGTAATACGGCAATTTCCGATCCACGAGACCGTATTTCAGGACGAGCTCCTGGTGAAGAATTCTGGCTACTAGGTTGTGCCTGTGCAAGTACTCAGAGTTAGAAAGCGCCGAAAAATTGGAGATGACATGCCTAAGTGACTCACCGGGATGGCGGCAAGCTCGACAGATGTCGACGGTGCCATCCTTTAGGATGTATCTTCGATAGTTGTTGGTCTTAATAACCTGATCCTGTATTGCACAGACAAAACCCTCGGGTTCCCCCGAAGATATCACCAAAGCGTAGCCAGTGGAGGGAGGCTACTGTGTCTACGAAAGGCTCATGTAAAGCCTTGTAGAACCTCCCGTGGAGCTCCTTCTCCTTCAATACGGTCTCCCGGTCGAAAATGCTCTGCGCTGCCGGGTCTTGCCATTGCTCGTTGGCTAAGGATAGAGGGGTAAGTCCTTTATCACAAGAAATGACGTCCTCATAGAATGGATCATCCGATCTCGCCAGAAAGTAATACGGAGGCTGACACTTCGCGATTATGCATGGTGAGCGCGCTCAAGAAGCCACGCCTACCATGTTTTCGCGGCAAGTACAGCCTCATTACCGACGATCTCGGATGATGCATCCTATTGGATGTCATGGTAGTGCGGACTTTTCTATCCAGGGCGTTAAGTTCAGTCTGAGTCCACCTGAGTATGCCAAAGGTATATATGAGGACAGGCATGACCCAGCCGTTATATGCGTGTGCCTTATTCACACCGGACAAAATGCTGTTAAGCACTTTGATCAAGCGTGCATAAAACACGTCGCAAACTAACTGTTCATACCAGCCTCATTGATACCGATGTTCTGTTATCAGGGGTCGGTATGTTTCAGCCTCGGAAAGGGTTCTTAAGTTGACGGGCATAGATAAGTCTATGCCCTCAGAGTTAGCAACCCTTCCCCTTTCAACATGGAGGACCGCACACTTATTCGTCCCCAGCTCCATTCCAATGGAATTGCTAAATTCACAAGTGATGTTTAGCAATTCCATAAGATGGGAGCAACTGGAGGCGAATAACTTGAGGTCATCCATATAGTAAAGGTGGGTCACTTTTGTCCCTCCTTTCCGTAGCTGAAATCCCCTCCCCGAGCCCTCCAGTAAGGCACTGAGAGGGTTCAGAGAGCGGCAGAACCAGATTGGACTCAGACAATCGCCCTGGAAGATACCCCTTCTTATCCTTATGTGGTTCTCCGCAGCCATCACCCGCTCGCCCAGATGACAAAGGATCGTACTCCACTGCCCCATACACTGCTCGAGGAAGTCTCCAACTGTGCAGTCTATCTTGTACAGCTCGAGGACTCTCTTTAGCCATGCATGGGGCACCGAGTCGAATGCCTTTCTGTAGTCTATCCAGGCGGCGGAGAAGTTCCAACGGTTGCGTTTCACCACTTGTACTTAATTAAATTATAATATTAAATTATTATATAACTTAATTAACTTACTTGGACACAATAGTCAATCCAAAACAATTAAACAATACAATACTCTTTAATGTATACCAAGGAATGAGCGTCATAAAATAATTTTAAGGTTTATTTAAAAACTTGAAGCATTGATTCAGCATCCGGGTAACATTATCAGATTGGCTACTTGGTACCATATGGGTGCCAGCCAGTGCTTTAAAATTTTTGCGTATTAAAATGTTCAATTCAACTCGAAAATGAAAGACAAGTAAGAGAAAAAATAATTTTCCTTGACTTGTTTCTTTGTGAAATCTAAGAATTATATTATCATTATACGCGGTAGAGCCACGAGCTATATTATGGTTGTAGCACCAATGGGTCGGCTCGACCGGAGCAGGACCACGCTCTCACAGAATACCATCGTAAAATAGCAGTTTAATGCTGCTGTGTTTCGTATGGCGAGTGTAGAGAGCCGGTGACCCGTTTTACTGAAATGGAGGCATTCCATCTTAGACCTGAGGGGTGACAACGCATCTGCGTTTTGATTCTTAATCGGGGTTAAATGTAGAATGTCTATGCTCCACAGCATCCACTTACCATCAGGTGGACAGTGCGCTCGTTTGTCCTATACCAAATCCAACACGGATATCAAAGCTTGACTCCAAGGACAAAAAAAGATTTGTTTAAGTTAATGTCTTTTGACTTTACTAAGTGGTATTCTCATGTCTATTTCTGGCGTCAAATAACAGTACCTACTTGCACTTGCATTCCATTGTTCTGCTCTGAAGGATTGAGAGGCGTTATAATTACTGGCTATGAGGCATCTTAGATGTGACAACACATGTATTGTCTTATTTATGACTGCCTCGTTGGTCTAGGGGTTGTAGTAAATAATAGTAAACTTAATCACGCCAATGACCGCGTCAATGAGGAGTGGTTCCTTTGTTCCACGACCACCGCCCCGACATCCATTTTGAGCGCGCGACATCACCTGATTTGAGTCCAGGTGACGAGTGATTCTCGCGCTCAAAATGGATGTTAGTGTCTTGTATATGGTCGGTAGACACGTGATGGGGCGGTATTTGCTCGGGTCTGTGGTACCCTGGTCTTTAGGAACCAAATGAGTGATCCCAGTAGTGAAGAGGCTTGGGAGCGACTTCTGGTTGAGAGCCTCTTGAAACTGTAGGGGGAGCATAGCGTGACACACCATGAACCCCTTCAGCCAGTAGTGATGCAGCCCGTCAAGCCCCGGACTTTTCCAGTTCGGGGCTCTACGTACCGCCTCAGCTACGTCATCCGGCGTTATGATGACGGAGTCCATGGGCGTTATACCCGCACACTGACTCGCCACAACATCCGTCCAAGGGCCCTCACTGTGATTTAAGGGCTCTGACCATAGGCTGCGCCAGAATGCGACCGTGTGGGCCTGATTCGGTGCTGGGCCCGTTCCACTTACCATTGGTCGCTCCAATGATTCATAGAGCCTCTTCTGATCACTCTGGAAGAGACGATTCTGGTTGAACCGTGTCGACCTCTCGGTATATCGCCGAATCCGCTTTCCCCAAACAGCGATTCTCTGCTTCAGGTCGTCTATGCGCTCCGTCAGTTTTTGCATTATATCCGGCTGGGATAAACTAACATTTGTCCCAACAAACGCCATCCTGATGGTGCGCACAATCCTTGGCCTGTTATTGCCTGACCTGAAGCATATCTCATCTGCCGATGAGGGCGCTAGCCTTTGCGATACGTTCTTTAATTCTTATTCTCCAGGCTGGGATAGCACTACTTTGTCCAGTAGCGCGTCCAGCCGTGGAGAGTTTGGCGCCTATAATACGGCAGACTCCCAGTGCGGCGCCAAAAAGAATTGAGTCCGTCTCGCAAAGGTCCCGGCTGGCTTCCAAATAGGTCACCAGCATTGGGTTCAGAGCCCTCACGACAGCCCGATACCGCTTGCTTAGGGCTATCCGGGGAAGTCGCGGTCGATTTTCGAGAGGCGTACTGCGCGTTTCCACAATCGCCTCTTCCAATGTACTCCTCATATGCTCTAATTCCAGTTCCTGGGCGACTGCTCCATCATCGTTTGAATCAACCACAACTGGGGTATTCACGGCGGCATCCACGTTTGCGGGTTGCTCTACAATTTGTGGCGCCGCATCCTCAGCCGTAGCATTTTCATCCGATGAGGGAACAGCCTCACGTCGTAGCCGTTCGAGTTCGGCGACATCAAATATATTTGAGCGCAAGATATACCAAACTCGGTCTGCCAGGTTTTGCTCTGGGACGGTTAAAGATGGCTCCAGCTCAGCAAAAAGACGATGCATCCTAGCCCGATACGCCAAACATCCAGTTTCTTCCCCTTTTGCTCTAAAGTACGCCCGCAGTGCGTTTGCGTTCATTGCTTGTGATTGTGACCAACGCATGCGACGTGCTCCACCAGCGGCGGGTGCCGCTTGCTGAGTCCGAGAAGACCCAGCCGACACCAAGCCTTCTAATGGGGATGATGGATGCGGAGGGCTGCTAGTTGACCGTGCAGCTCCTCGCGCTCGGTTGGCGGCCCGCATGCTGCCGCGTCCAGCGCCAGCTCCAGACGCGCCCCGGCGACCTCCAGGCAGCGGCCCTTTGCGCTCCATTCGCAGCGCATCCATCATCCATTATTTGGGCGTCCATTAACGGGAGACGCCCAGGCCCGGCTTCGTATCGTGTGTGGCCATAAGCACAAACGGGCCTTTGTACCCTAAATTCTGCCGAGGCACGGCGCTCACACCTCTCGCAAGGCGGACTGACTGCGTTGACGTAGCAGTTTTGTCACTTAACTGTTACGATTACGTCAGCGGGCGATGGGGTCGTCAATTCCCTTATTATTATTATTATTATATGCTTTCTGAATGCACGTGACTACTGGTTCATTTCAGGGTCTAAGCCCTCTTAGTCGTCAGTAATGATGTATCTTTAAAATACTGTTTAGAGCCAATAGACTTAATATATGTAACTGTTGTCGATTGGTATATTTTTAGTCCCCGAAAGGAAGCTTCTAAAAATTGTATGTTTCTACCAGTGACGTCATAATTTAACGTTGAAATAAACATATACAATGTGTAACAACCCTGTTCAATCCGTGACTGGTTTTAGGCATCGTGATCAATTCTGTTGAGGGAAAAAAGATAAAAAATAGCACACACAAAAATGAAATAAAATTTGATTAAGTGGGAAAACTTACATGGCAATGGATGACGGTATTGCCAGATTAAAAAGATTGCTGAATTGTAAAACACTTCATTGCGGTACCGATGCGTTTCTTTCGGAGCGGACTGTTTTTTATATATTATTTCAAAATTAAATAATAATAATTACGATCATTACGGTCTAACAAAAGTCCACTGATAAACGTAGGCCTCCTCCAAAGTTTATTAGTATGTCTTTATTTTCTGTTTCAGTATCACCTCTGTCACCTTTTACAATACTACTACGTCATTATTTGGTTTAGCGGCTAGTGGATTTACTTAACTGCCACTACACTAATGAGAGTAATATTTAACTTAATGATCAAAACTTAAGTCACATGAGTAAATAAACCAACCAGAGGGGAAGCTAAATAAAAACGGCTCGCTGCGACTATACTCATACATAGTGCAGCGATGTGTGCATTAGCTCTCACCGACAGGTTCACCGCCGCTCCGTCGCGGTACAAACCGGTTTGCTCCGACTCAGTCAGAGTATATATGAAAGGGCTTTTAGTCGTGAGCATTTAAATAAATGAAAGAACAATATAATACAATTTTTTTAACAATATATTTTTTTTACTATTGGAGCTAGCTAAGTTTAGATATTATTTATTATTAAAGAAGACATTATAGATTTATATAAGTAATTAATAGTGTTCTGTATGAACACTTGTACAGTATATATAAAATATGTGTGTATAAAAAAAGTGATGAAGGTGGTGTTAGTGGTAGTGATGCTGGTGTTGGTGGTGATGCTTGTGGTATCGTTGGCGGTGGTGGGTAATGGACCAACATTAACACTTTCGCCACTAAAACCACCACCACGACTAGCATCACCACCAGTCACTATCACCATCAACACCACAACCACCGCTAGTGCCCACTACTATTATGAAGCTTGTGTGAGTATACCTATTTCCTTAAAATCCCTCAAAGGGTTTCGCGCGGTTTTTAATTATAAATTGCACGTATTTTCTCAATATTCGCCGCTTTACCCTACAGCAAGATTCAATAAGACATAATACTATGAAAATTAGCAAAATATCCAATTTTTGCAGTTTCAATTTAAATTACAACAAATATACATGTTGTTATATTAATTTAAGTTACAATGAAACCATATGTTGTTTTATACTATTGTTATTTTTTTCCTTAAATTTTTCACATTCATCAGGTGACAACCCTATCTAAATAGTTATACATTTTCGACGTTGTTAGCAAGCTTCCTCTCTGGTCCTTACTCTGTGCTTAAGTATTGAGAATGCAAAAAGTGGTAAAGCCACGCTGCAGCTATATTATGGTTGTAGCACGAATGGGTTGGCTCGACCGGGGATCACACTCAGAATAGCAGTTTAATACTGCTTTGGTTCGTATAGTGAGTGTAGAGATCCGGAGACCCTTTTTACTGGAAACCAAGAGAAGTATAACCACTAGAGAGCGTATAGGCAGATTTCTTCTAAGCATACGACTCACTACTGCGGGCCGGGGGACGAGGAAGAACGCGTGGCTGCAAATGGTCAAGGTGCGTTGTTATGGCTATCTTTAGGGTTGCTCTTCTTAATAAAGGAAAATATTCGTTATCGATAAAATGGATTTTATCATTATGAAAAATACTCAATTAAAATCATAGAAATAATATTTAATCAAAATCAACCAGTTACAACGAAAACATTTATTTATTATATTATTATTGATTTTTAAAATGAATTAATTTGTTATATTTATTTCGAATTAAAGTTTAAGGGTCGTGATTGTTCTTTGTAAAAATTTAAACAAGCGTCTACATATTTGTAAATTATGCATCTTGCTAATTCAATTAAATGATTTATTTCATATATTATTGATTCTATTTCAAATTGATGAAAATCAATGTACGGGAATCAATAATACCTAATCAGAGATTTTAAAAACCGTTCTCATAAAATAATTGGTACTATATTTCGAAGACCACTCCACCACTCTCACTGATTGCCCTCTTATTAAAAATTTTACAACGACGACAAATATATATTACTGTAGTGGATCCGTACAATTTTTTTTTTATAGGATAGGGTGACAATCGAGCACACAGTCCACCTGATGGTAAGTGGTTGCTGTGGCCCATAGACATCTACATCTATCCTCGATTACGAAACAAAATGCAGATGTGTTGTCACCCGTGAGGACTAAGATGGAATGCCTCGTTTCCAGTAAAATGGGTCGCCGGTTCTCTACACTCACCATACGAAATACAGCAGCATTAAGCTACTATTTCACGCTGGTATTCTGTGAGAGCGTGGTCCTTCCCCGGTCGAGCCGACCCATTCGTGCTACAACTATATATCTAATATAACTGCAGCATGGCTCTACCACGTATGATATATACAATAAATTGTCTTTAGTGTCCTTTTGAAATTGTAAGCCATTCTGATTGGGTACACCAATCTAACTAATTTAACTAGGTAACTATAAACTTTAACTAAGAAAAAATACCGACAAACTGAGAACCTCCTCTTTTTTCTGAAGACGGTTAAAAGTAGATAAGTATTTTTTTCACAGTGTGTGAATTGAATAATCTTTTTATTAGTTTTAATTTTATTATTTTCGATATCGACTTTCAGCTATTAAAGGTAACAGTAAGTCCTAATGTTTACGATAAACATACAAAGGGAAAGAAAGGGATAGAAGCATTGGAATTGTCTAATAATAGAACGAGACTTTTCCAAAAGACATCAACGCGCGACTCAACCATGTCGTTATTTAACCGGCGACCGTTTTAGATAGACCCCTACAATTGCTCATAATCTGAATTAATCAACAATAATTTTCGTATGTTTTACTTAGCAATGAAAAGTTACTTCATTCTTTTTGGACATCTGTCCTGGAATGTTTCCCACACCACTTCAACGCGCATTTTGATGCATGTAATTGCATAAAAGTTATAAAAATTTGCATTAATTTAGCGTGCACACAGGTCTAACACTTGGACAATACTAAATTGGTTAATAGTACCATAGCCGATGCATAGGCGACAAAATACAAATAGTTTTCGAGCGTCGGGGCACTGAATGCGCAGTCAAGTGGTTATATAGTCTTTGCTGGAAACTAAGTATTCCAGCTTAGTCCTGAGCGGTAACAACGCATCTACACTGATTCTTAATAGCGATAATTGTAGATGTCTATGGCCCACAGCATCCACTTAAACTGAACTGTGTGTTCGTTTGTCACCCTCATTCTATAAAAAAAGTTGTTGAAAGTTCCCAGCCACTATCACGAGTTTGGCTGAAATATTGCATTACTAACTTATTAATAAAAAAAAACAGCAAGTATATGGAAAGACATCTTTATTATGCCAATTACGTTCTGCAGACCTGACGCGTCATTTCACATGACAGATATATAGTTCAAATTGAATTTAACTGCTTTGTAAAATGACGTTACAGTATCTTTTAAAATACACTTTTTTGATTACACAAAAGCGGGTCACTGAGAAGTTTTGTAGTATCTCTGCAGTAACAAGGAACGGGTCATAGGAAATAGAAAATGTATTTAGCATAGGTATGAAGCTTATAATAATATTTGATTAAGTACTTATTTGCTAAAAGAGTAAAATCAAAATATAAACTTACAAAATTAATAAAAATTAAGTACTAAACAATGGAATTATTTTGATTTTTTTACATTAATATCGTATTATATAAAATCTCATACACTTTACAAATGGATGGAATTGTGTAAATGCAATTCAAACAGAATTGAATTTAGTCAAAAACCTAGGTTTGTTTGGTCCTTTTATAGTTTAAGAGTATTGTTTATATGACTTTTATATCAAATTCTTCAAAAAATATCTTGAGCACAATCGGGCGGTTGGTATCTCTTTATTATTTATCACAGTAAAATGCCAAGAATATACATTAGAGTAACAATTTAGAACAATTTCGATATTTGAAGCTCGGCACTTTGGGCTTGTTACATAAGAGATTTACATTTTTAGGGGTAATTCATCCACACTTCAGCACAATAAACATTTACCAAGCGTTTTTGGTTTTGACAGGTCATAGCAGGAGCTCCTTAGGGAAGAGATTCATAGAAGCGTAGTCCTCAAGCACCTGTAATAAAAAATATACTTTATATTTTTTTTATGTGACAAAGAATTTTAAAATACTCGCGGCGCTTACTTCATGATTTATTGAGAATTTTATACCAAAATTTATTCTGTACATAAGTGGTGCTTGCAAAGGCAAGTTCAGCGTCCCCTCGAACCACGCGCCCTAGGCTCCAACCTTGTTAGCCTGTGGATAAATCAGGCCCTGACCATGGTTATCTGATAAGAGTAGCATTTCTCCATTGATGTATGCTGTGCGCCGACGTATTTACGAGTAGTCGGTTACGGTCGTGTTTATGTAGCGTCACCTTGGCACGTGCCGCACCTTGTCAAAGGCGCCGTCGCCTCCTCAAAGGTCACTGCGTGCGGCGTACACCCGCAGGAAAATGTGGATTAGGCATTTTCAAAACGAAACGCCGTAGTGAAAGGTTTATTGACTGCTACGTATACATAAAATGTATTTTCATCCTTCGGAGGGAAGTGAAGTGCCTCAAGATGAAACTTTGAGTGAACCAATAACAAAAAGTAGTACTAGTATTTCGTACGGATTCAGAACGTGATGACCGATGACGTTGAATACCTTATTATAAATATAGGTGGCAATGATTCCGACACTCAAGTGATGAATAATAGTACTTTTTTACTTTCATTTATGTTGTTTATGTACCTACTCATATTTTTCATTTAAATTCTCATTGCTACCTAACATGTGTTTAAAATTTACATTCGTATATTATAACAATAACCATAACAATAAAATAGTATTCTATTTTATTCCTAGAATAAAAAACCTTTAAATACACAGTAAAAAATAATAAAACAAAAGCATAACAATAAAATAATCGCGCCTCCAGGTGTACCGACACAATCTTAGCAAACAGACATAACACTTAAGTATATTATTGTTTAAAATGTTACTATAATAACATTAAGTAAGCGAGCATATTAGTAAACTAGCGACCCACCCTGGATATTATCTATTGATGTGGTACTTTAAGTTAATCAAACACCACTTATTTTATCAAATTATCGTTTTATCAAAAGAAAAAATCCTTAAGATTTTCGAATGAAATATAGCCCAGATCTTTCCTGGCATAACTCTATGTGTTCTTAAAGTTTCGTGATAATCGGTTCAGACAATTCAAAGATTAGCGACAGACAGACAGATTAAAACTTTAAAAACTGTTATTTGTATCTTGCGAGTACGTAGCCTGAGTACGTCAAAGTGTGCGGCATGCGTGAGTGTATGTTTACGTGTGTGTATGCGTGCGTGTACGTGTGTGCATGCGTGCTTGTTCAGGTTTACGTGCTTTTATGTGTGCGTGTACGTGTATGTGTGTGTATGTGTACGTGTGTACAAGCGAGATGAGTGTATGTGTGTGCATGCTAGCTTGTATATGTTTACGTGAGTGTATGCGTGCGTGTACGTGTGTGCATGCGTGCGTGTATGTCTATGTCAGTGTGTATGTTTACGTGATTGTATGTATGCGTGTGTGTGTGTGTATGTATGTGTGTGTACGTGTGTGTATGCGTGCGTGTACGTGTGTGCATGCGTGCTTGTATATGTTTACGTGAGTGTACACGTGCGTATACTATCTGCATGCGTGCGTTTATGTCTATGTGAGTGAATACGTGCGTGTACGTGTGTGCATGCGTGCGTGTATATGTTTACGTGAGTGTCTGCGTGCGTGTACGTGTGTGTATGCGTGCGTGTATGTCTATGTGAGTGTATACGTGCGTGTACGTGTGTGCATGCGTTAGTGTATATATTTACGTGAGTGTATGCGCGCGTGTACGTGAGTGCATGTCTGCGTGTTTATATTTACGTGAGTGTACGCGTGTGCATGCGTGCGTGTATATGTTAACGTGAGTGAATGTGTGCGCGCGTGTGTGTGTGTGTGTGTGTGTGTGTTCGTGACTGACCGCGCGCAAGTTGTCTGCAGTGGGCGCAGGCACAAGGGGCTGCAGCAGCGGCGCGAGCTTGGCGCCGTGCAGACACAGCTGGCGGTTTAGGAGAAGCTCGGGCCCGGCGCTGGGCTCCAGCGGCGTGTGCTGCAGCTGGTAGCGCCGGCAGATGTCCGCCCATGCGGTCAGGTGAGTGTCGTTCGCCTGCTCCGCTACTGACGCCATGTCACTCTGCAAGCATCACAAGCATCGTTAACGAAAGCAGGAAGGCAGGCAGCAACAATAACTAAATGGAAGAACTTTCTAAGTATTACCTCGCAATTATGTATGTTTTTTCGGAGAACTAATATAGGTTATTATTTATTGTACCACCTTACAACTAAGGTAATAATGGGCGGACTTAATGCCTGTCGATATTCTCTGTCAGTCAACTCATAGCGTGTTAAGTGTAACCTTGATTTATGATCTCTAAAAATTAAACATATACATACATACAATATATATACATATGCTTATTGTATACCGGCTGTCCCAGAAATCAACGTCAAGCCGGAAATGGATGACAGAATATGATTAACTTATGTATTATTATAAACTTTGAGGATTAAACCAAGTGGAGAGGCCACCCTTATTCTATAACAAAACCATAAAACATAACATAAAATAAAAACAAACCCCCAGGTCCTGCAAAAATATGATTTTTTTAACATAAGTACCTACCAAATGTTTAAATATTCAAAATAAAATATATTTGTACTTCGTTCACGCCATGCCTAAGCTTGTATGGAACTAAGTTCATCCCCTTTTGGTATAACTCTTTTACCATGTAGTGAAGGTGTGAAAATATCCACTAGCCATATCATCCAGTGGCTGTCGTAAGAGGCGTCAGAGGGAAACATATCAGGAGACGGGCAGCAGCGTCTCTCCTAATAACGACTACAACTAACTGCGGTTACCAAGCCGCTTGTCAAGTGCGGCTACTATGGAAAATGTTCCCCTTATGAGGCAATCTATGTGACGTAGGCCTCTTCTCCTGTTCAGCACTGGACTTTAGTAGGCTGTAATAGTAATGGTTAAAGGTATAGGTTCTAAATTTTTTTTTATAGAATAGGGTAACAAACGAGCACACAGTCCACCTGATGGTAAGTGGTTGCTGCGGCCCATAGACATCTACATCTATCCTCCACTAAAAGTCAAAACGCAGATGCGTTGTCACCCGTGAGGACTGAGATGGAATGCCTCGTTTCCAGTAAAAAGGGTCTCCAGTTCTCTACACTCACCATACGAAATACAACAGCATTAAGCTACTATTTCACGCGGGTATTCTGTGAGAGCGTGGTCCTTCCCCGGTCGAGCCGACCCATTCGTGCTACAACTATACTACTAAAATAACTGCAGCATGGCTCTACCACGTAAAATTTAAAATTTGGTATTTGATTTATTTTAGATAAAATAAATCAAATACCAAACAAAATTTCACAAACAGTTTGCTCGTTTTTGTCAATGTATAAGTGACTGAACGGTATTAAAATGAAAATATGCAAAATGTATTTTGAACAAACCAGACGCATCTTAGGATCATATTTTATAAACCTTATAAGTAATATTTAATAAGTAAGTTTAATAAGTATAATTACATCTTATATACAAATATATATACCGTTACCGGGACCAGGCCTCTCATGTCGGTTGATAAATGATACTGATGTATTTACGCAATACAATAAAACCACGCTGCAGCTATATTCTGATTGTAGCACGAATGGGTCAGCTCGCCCGCAAAGGACCGCGCTCTCACAGAATACCATCGTAAAATAGCAGCTTAATACAACTGTGTTTCGTATGGTGAGTGTAGAAATCCGGAGACCCTTTTTTTACTGGAAACGAGGCATTCCATCTTAGTCCTCAGGGGTAACCACGCATTTGCGTTTTGATTCTGAATCGAGGATAAATGTATATGTCCATGGGCCACAGCATCCGTAAGTGGATGCTAAATCAGGTGGACTGTGTGCTCGTTTGTCATCCTTATTCTATAAAAAAAAAGCATTAAGACGAACAATTACGATTTCCATCAAAGTTACACGCATAGTTAAATCCTGCTGAAGAGATAGCCAATTTGACTTTCTACATAATATAATAATAGGACTAATGTCCAGACGGACTTCCGACCAGGATCTATTTAAGGTTGGTTAGCAACAATTTTCACTTAAATTTTTAAAACTTATAATAAAGCTGTGATAAAGTTCTTAATCATATAATATGGTAGCTGTAACCCGCGACACCGTACGCGTTAAATTTATTACGATTGAATTTTATGAGAAATTAAATTTCTTTGCACGGAACCCTTAATCTTTTTCTAAAATAGAAGTAACCTAAGTTGCTCTTTATAATATTAGCTATGTGCCAGTGAAAATCCCGTCAAAATCGGTCCAGCGATTTCGGGGATTAGCCGGAACAAACACAAAAATTTTAATTTTTTTTAATTTATGTACTGTATATACTTTCATGCCGATGATTCAGAGCCGTGGTAGCTCAGATGGTTAGCGCTCCCTGTAAATTTCACAGTACGCGAGCAAACCGTGTTCGATCCCCGCCAGCACCAATGAAATTGTTAATTGCAATTTTAGGTGCTGATTTACCACGTGCTCAACGGTGAAGGAAAACATCGTGAGGAAACCTGCATGTCAGAGAAATAAGGAAAAAAATTATTTCGAAAACATGTGAAGTTCGCTAACACGCAGTGGGGCAGCGCGGCGGACACTTACTTGCCCTAAAACCCTCTCAGAAATGAGGGGAGCATGTGCCCTGCAGTGGGACGTATATAGGCTGTAACTTTATATACTCTCATATGCATTTAGTAAAAATCAGTTATTTTTATATGACAAACAGACACTTCTATTTTATTTATTTGTATAGATTTTTGATGCGGGGTTTTTTTTTACAAAACAGTGTTTAACTATTAGGCTTGTTATTAAGTTAACTAAGTCACGTGAGTTATAATTTTTTTTCGCGTTCTAACGATTGTATAAAGTAAACATGGCTAAGTCTGTTGATTCATTCTCAGAGTAAATATTTGCTTACCTTGGCCAATGTGGATATAGCTGTGCCATAGTAATCATGCTTTATCTTGAATATCTCTGACACGAGTTTGGCGAGGCTGCCCTGCGTGCTGTTCGCCTCGTCCACCACATTGTATGTCTGTCCGCAGGCCTCAGCTTCCCTGCCCAGCGTCCAGATGGCGCGGCAAACGTCTGTCACGTGGACGGTGTTCATTTTCAAGTCGGCTGTCCATAGGAGTTTCATGGTTTGTCCAAGATGCTTATAGATTCCACCGATGAGTAATCGTGGTGCTGGGGATACCGGTAAGTATGTACGTATGTATTTTCAATCATCAAGGCATTCATTACAAATTCATTTATTTATTTGTGAATAGTGTTATAGTGAGTTAGGTGTTTGACTTTTCAGTCGGTATCATGTATTCTTCCAGTAAAAAGAAACCGAAAGTCCTTATCTTTGGCTAAAGTATTTAAGGAAGAAAAATGTGTCCAAAATACAATCCCATCTCGTCACTCAATTTCGAAGCAGTATAAATCATACTCTTATGTCGTTCATGTATTGCTAAGAACGGTGTAGAATAAAGAATATATACGTGTTCAAAAATAAAAAATTAAAATTAAAAAAAAATTAAATTGAATCAAGATTTTAAATACTCGCAACAGCGTCAAACTGAAAATAAATTTTATGTAGTTGACATAGATATCAGAACGTTTCTTCTGCTATCTATGTCAAATTCTCCTTTAAGGGCCTATACTACTTTAAATGGCTTAGCAAGATAATCCGTTATGTCGAAAATATTGCAGCATTAATTTTGAAATAAATATATGGTAAAGTTGAGGATTAATGTTAAGTACTATGTTAGACGAAAACGCTTTTCAAACACATTCACAGAATACTTTAAATTAGATCATGAAACTTTGCATACTAACTGAACTAACTATAAAGCAGGGCTTATGTTTTTATTTTTTTAATGACCATTATTTTCACTGTAAAAAGAAATTATCTAAACTATCGGCGTCTTGAATACTGCCGCCCGATACTCCCTCTTAGTCTCAATTCGGTTTTCAAACGAGGGAAATGTGTCGCTTACGATCAGGATTCACATTACGTAACAGGACGACGTAATATTAAAATGGGAAATAACCGTAATAAAATTAAGAAGCAACTGGGTTTGGCGTAAAGAAACAGGCATAAATATGATAAACCTAATTTTTACGTGGTAGAACCATGCTGCAGTTATATTAGTAGTATAGTTGTAGCACGAATAGGTCGGCTCGACCGGGGAAGGACCACGCTCTCACAGAATACCAGCGTCAAATAGTAGCTTAATGCTGCTGTGTTTCGTATGGTGAGTGTAGAGAACCGGAGACCCTTTTTACCGGAGACGAGGCATTCCACCTAAGTCCTCACGGATGACAACGCATCTGCATTTCGATTCGTAATTGAGGATAGATGTAGATGTCTACGGGCCACAGCAACCACTAACCATCAGGTGGACTGTGTGCTCGTTTGTCATCCTATCCTATAAAAAAATAGTATCTAACGACCTTTCTACTTACAGTATTAGTGATTACAAACATGTCGGTACATAGCATACGACACGCGGGGAAGTGGGGACGAGATTAGAATTTGAGCTGAGGTAGTATAGTATAGGCCCTTAAGAGGCAATCTTTGAAAGAGGTTTTTATTCAGCAGATGACTTTTTATAGGCTGTAATGAATGAATGAACAAATAATAATATTAATAAAAATAAAAATATTTATTGCCACACAATAAATTAGTTTACAAATTAAAACTAAGTATACACATATATTTCTACGTGGAAGAGCTACGCTGCAGCTATATTGTGGTTGCAGCACGAATGGGTCGGCTCGACCGGGGTAGGACCACGCTCTCACAGAATACCAGCGTAAAATAACAGCTTAATACTACTATATTTTGAATCTTAATTGAAGATAAATGTAGATGTCTATGGGCCACAACATCCACTTACCATCCTCTTTGTATTCTAAAAAAATATATATCGACTTAAGAAAATCATTAAAATAAACATTTAAAATTAACAAATTAACTACTATTACTAAGTATAGGAGTATAATGTGAGGCAAGGGAAACAGGCTGAGAATTCGCTGGGCATTATACTCAGCACTGGTCTTCAGCCATCCATGCTGTTTCGGGCATATTTTTAGTTGCACACACATTGTACTTAATTACGTATTAGTGGTAACCCTCATTACATTTTATATGTGTTAAATAAAAAGACGTTAAATTAAAATATTATCATACAATAAGCATACAGATATTCGGTCTAAAAAGACTTGGAAAGGTTGCTAACGTCATGAACATTTTATAAAGTTCGCGAGAAGTGTATATGATGAAATGTTTGTATTAGAAACACATTTAAACTTACTCAAACTCCTTCTGTCACCGATCCCGTACACGATGGCTGGCCTGATTATTGTGTAACTCAGCTCTGGTTCCAAGTTTTTTAGCTCCTGCTCGACTTTGCTCTTCATCCGACCTTCCACTGTCCAAGGTTCAATAGGGCAGTCTTCTTTTTGTGGCTGTAAATGTTAACAGTTTGGGCATGTAATGGCGGTATAAGAATATCAACAACACCATATCATCACGTGGGTGTCGTAAGAGGCGAGAGAAGGAAACAAATCAAGAGATGGGCAGCAGCGTCTTCCTAATAACGACTAAAAATGAAAAAGAAACTGCAGTTGCCAATACGCTTGCCAAGTGTGGTAGCTATGGCAAGTATCGCCCCTATCAGGCAAAATATTTGGGAAGCCTATATCCAGCAGCGGCTTTGATAGCCTGCAACGGTAAAATGTAACAGTTACTTGAAGCAGTAAGAGTTGAAGTAATGTTACATGGTGTTGCATGGTGGAAGAGCCATGTTGCAGCTATATTATGGTTGAAGTGCGAATGGGTCGGCTCGACCGGGGAAGGACTACGCTCGCACAGAATACCAGCGTAAAATAGCAGCCGAATGCTGCTGTGTTTCGTATAGTGAGTGAAGAGAACCGGAGACCCTTTTTACTGGAAACGAGGCATTCCGTTTTAGTCCTCAAGGATGACAACGCATCTGCATTTTGATTCGTAATTGACGATAAATGTAGTTGTTTATGGGCACAGCATCCACTTTCTATCAGGTGAACTGTGTGCTCGTTTGTCACAATAATTCTATAAAAAAATACTATCCACAGGTGGGTCTATATTTCAGAAATGAAAGCAGCCAGCTTCCATTTCTGAGATGGTTAAGACGCAGTAAGTCCGCCACGAAGCATCCACACCTGGAATAATTAGTTATAGGCAATACAAATACTTGTTCCGTGCGGGATTCGAACCCGCGACTCTTAGCGCCGCAGTACATTGCTAAGTCACTGCGTCAGGAAGGCGTCAACATCCAAAAAATGGTAACTTTTCTTACCGCTCTCTGAAAATACGTTTAATTTCCAGAACATTATCGAAACCCGGAACAGAACTTATATGTAATAGCAAGAGCCAATAAGTCGGTGAATTGCTGATTGTTTAATAACGTGATTAAGTGATGCCACGGAAAGAAGCCTTATTAAAACTTTAATCAACGATTTAAAATCATTGTTAAATCGGAAGCAAACTTCGCTTCGACTTTCGTATGGCTTCGCGTATATCACGCCAAAGTACATATACACATAAACACGTATATATAGGTACTACATAGATAAAATATGATTTCTCACGTATCAGGCAAATCTTAATTTAACTTTATCATAATCTAGTTAGTATAATGGTGACACACCAGCACAGATTCCACCTGATGGTGGGTAAGTGCTGTGGCCCATAAATATTTACATCTATCCACGATTAAGAGTCAAAATGCAGATGCTTTGTCACATTGAGGACTGAGACGGAATGCTTCGTTTGAGTGTGAAAGCCTCTTTCGTTCCCTGCACTTACTATACGAGACGCAGTAGCACTAAGTTGCTATTTTACACTGGTGTTCTGTGAGAGCATGATCATTCCCCGATCGAGCCGAACATTTCCTGCTACAGCCACCTCTTATGAAAACCAAGGGGGAAATTGGGTTATAAATTTTCTTATGGCACCACCATATGGCGCCACTATGTTGCATCAACATTAAGGTAAGTATGTTTTAATATTTCAGGACAGCTGTTCGGATAGACACTATATTATTTATAACAGAAAAAATGTAATAGATAGATGTTCAGACTTCAAGCTACTGACAGCTAAGTAATAAACTGAATGACCTTTTTTTATCATCTAGTAAAAGAATAAGGCGTAGCATGTGAACAGAGTAGAAGGCTATGGCACTGATATTTTACAAAAAATAAAAACAAAAAGTTTGAATTCAAAGTTGTTTTTAAACTGTGGCGGCGTTGTCGTCGCGCCGCAAGCGAAACACACCGAAGCCTAAATCACGCTATCAAAATTCCGAATCATACACAGTATATATAGAGCATTTTCGAACTATCACACGGAGTGTTGGCTGCTCCCCGGGCAGAACACCTTGCCCGGCGGGAGATCTCGCCTCTTGTCCTTCCACGCCCACAGTGGTGACCACCCAACGTGATCTGAACACGCAACCAACAACTTTCGGAAACTTCAAGCTTCATCATCGTCATAGAATACCCCACCCATTCGCTCCCGTGCAGATATCGTCTGTAGTCTTCATATCCTGCAAGCCAGCTAGCTTCACAAGGTTTATCGCAGCACTGGAATAATAATGCTTCCTGTTCCTTCAAGCTACTCTCTGCGCTACAGTGTTCGGCACGGCTCTGAGCCTTACTGCTCGCCTCTGCTTCACGGCACTCTCGCAGATTACTTGCCTTCTTCTCGACTCACCGCAGTCTACAAGGCAATCTCCTGGCACTTGCACATTCGTCGGAAACGAGGCTGCACTATCGACCTCCGGTCTGAGCAGGGGGTGATGTAGCGGCGCTGTCGTCGCGCCGCAAGCGAAACACATCGAAGCCTAAATCACACTATCAAAATTCCAAATCATAAACAGTATATATAGAACATCTCCGAATTATCACACGGAGTGTCAGCCACTCCCCGGGCAGAACACCTTGCCCGGCGGGAGATCCTTCTTTTCCTTTCACGGCTACAAAAAAATTACTTTACCCTTGAGCCTGTGACCCTGCGAAGTGACAATGTCAAAGATGCCTACTTTTACTGTTTTATTGCCGTTCGTAAAGTAGGGCGTATATGATTTGAATTTCGATAGATTTTAATTAACTAATTAATTTAATTCAAAATAAAACCAGTGTGCTTTTTGTTTTTATTTTTTGTAAAATATCAGTGCCATAGGCTTCTACTCCATACATAGTTCACATGTTACATATAATTTTTTTCCGGACAAAGGTCATCCAGTATAATTTTGACTAGGATTGATGAGTGAATGGTTACGAGGAAGAGGATGTTAGAACTTCGGAAGAATGCTGTGTTTAATATAAAAACTCTTTAGTTGAAAAAAAATTATCAAAACCAACTACAGGGAGATTAAATTTCATGAAAATTCCTGTTTCACCAAATGGATGGTTTACTAACAGATGATGATGTGGTTACTGCATACCATGGACACCTGTAACCAGAAGGCTACAGATTCTCTGTCACCTCTGAAGAATAAAATGGTATATCTCACAGTCTCTAATTATACTGGATCTCTATAACTTTCAGACCGGTACACAGTGGTGTAGTGTGAGCAGTGACAGTCCAATTGTTAAAAGCTACATAGTTACTCCATGACTATTAGAACTATAGTTTGAAAATAAACCTAATGTTGATTTGGTCACTAATCGAGATAAGCTTATGTATAAAAATATTTAAATAGTACTAATGCACACAGAAAAGGATTTATTGCATCAGGATAAAAACAAGTCGATTCAGGATTACAATATTTAAAATTATTAAACCTTAATTTCTTGCAACCAATACAAGAAAATTGAAGCAAGGCCGTAGTTTACCAACTTTAAAGAAATATAAGTATAAAGGAATTAAAAGAAGTAGGCATGATTAGAAAATAAATAGAGGGTAAAATCCTTAATTAAAATTAGTTGATAGTGTGCAAGTTAACCATGAACATCGATAAGTTTGAACAACCCACATTTAAACAACAAAAAATGGATATTAACTCAGAATCTCAAAGAGCATGATGATGGTCTGAAAATTTATGTAAATAATTTAAAAATAAATAAATGATTGATTACCTTTTGATATAATAAGAAATATGTAAAGTACTTTCCAAGTAATGTTACTCTATGCTATGTTCTATACTCTATGACTATTATATATCTAACGATTATTTAATTGTAAGATGTATTATATTGTATTAAATAATTTTTTTTATTGCTTAAAGGAAATCAAACGCCTTAAACGACGAAAACGAACGAAATGAATAAGTACATAGACTTTCAGTTTGTGCCATAGATTAATGAAGTTTGAGATATCTTTATTTCTCATAAGATAATAAATATAAGATTAATATTGACATTCACAAAGTCATAGAGTATAGATACGTAGCATAGAGTAAGTTACCTAAAGTACACAATATTTATTACATGTAACTATTAGACTCAAAGATAACTTTGATAAGGTCATTATAAGTTTTATAATAGGCACTAAATTATGACCAGCGATTGCTCGGGAGTGAACTTGTGGCCCTGACAGAATATCAGCGCTAGTAGCACTATGCTGAATCGGTGGCTTTTTTGACGTTGCAATCAATTTTTTTATACTTAGTTAAATATATTTCTATTTGTAAAATTGATGTTTTGCAAGTTGTAGCAATAAATAAATAAATATGTTCTTTAATATGATGTGTGACAGTTTTCATAAATATTGATTAAATGTTGTTCACATTCTCCGCTTTTTTCTACGTACCTCAGATTCCCGCAAAATACAAAGAGATTCCTTGCATTCGGCACTCTAGGTTAATGTATCACCTACACAGGGACGCGCTAAAGAAGAAAGTTCCCTAAATGGTATTATGTTTATATTGATGTATATATTGTTATGGGCCAATGTTCTTAATGTTTAGTCATTGCATTGTATTGTTTACCTTATCACTACTGTACATCTGACCGCTGGAGATCTCAACTAGTCGTCCGACTTTCATTTTGGCGCACTGCTGAGCAACGTTGCAACTAAGTGTGAAGATACCCTCTGAGTACACCGCCTCTGTCTGCCCCACCCGGGTCTCCCCCGCACAGTTCGCCACTAGATCCCAGGGCTCGCCGTCTCTGCTGAGGGCTGTGGCGCATGATGCTGCGGATTAAACGAAGATTAGTCATTATTTACAAAACTTATTATCAGTTTATCGTTCTACTTTTAACTAGTTATTCGGCTATATGACCCGTAGCCAGTTATTGTAAATAGCTTACGTGATATTAACGCCCATATCAACACTACTTCACCAGCATAACAAATCCATTTTATACATGGTGGCTCCACGCTGCAGCTATATTATGGTTGTGGCACGAATGGGTCGGTTTGGGGAAGGACCACGCTCTCACGGAATACCAGCGTAAAATCGCAGCTTAATACTGCTGTTTCGTATGATGAGTGTAGATATCCGGAGACCATTTTTTACGAAGCATTCTATCTTAGTCCTCAGGGGTGACAACGCATCTGCGTTTTGATTCTTAATCAATATAAATGTCTGTAGACCACAGCATCCACTTACCATCTGGTGGACTGTGTGCTCATTTGTCACCCTTACTCTATAAAAAAAGTCTATTGCTAAACATAGGCCTTCCTCAAAGAGCGCCTAAAATTACGGTCCCCTGCATCCATCTCTTACCAGATTGTCACTCCATCTAGTGACGTGGGGGGGGGGCTACTGTAATAGTTTTTTTATTCTGATTTTGTTAACCGTTTGAAATTGATCACATCACCAATGGAAGTTAACGTTGCCATCAGCGATGTACAGGTACAAAATTACGATTAATACGGACAATAACGTTCTTCGAGATATGCCTGACCAATTGACAGTATTGTTTTTGATATTTGACATTTTATTTTAACGTGGAATTGTGCCGGCGATTTAACCTCATTGTTTAGTGCTTCAGAACTTTTGTTGATTTTGCTTAAAATACGGAGATGTAACATTTCGTTATTAACATTTGTCTATAAATGTCATTGTCTATAAAACTGACTTGTCGAAGTTACCACAATAGTGATGCGACGACGTGACGGTAAGCTTGACATGTTTTGTTACAACCAAGGGTTGTAACTTTCAACCTATATTTTTAACCGATTACGACGAATCAAAGAATAGGTTCTGTACGTGACATTCTATGTATGCCATTTAGACCAATTTTACCAAATAAGTTGTCAATCGATTCATCTTTATCAAAAGTTAAGGAAAAGAAAGAGAAATCTGTATTATTTTTACTGAGTAATAATAAAAAAGTCCATATTTCTCATTTTTTTAACTTAGTGTGTTGATGTTAATTTGCACCCAAATAACTGTCATTTTTAATGTGTTTTAAATGAATGTTTTGCTATTTTGGGAAAACAATATTTATAACAATATTTATTTGGTTATAATTATTCTTTTAACTGATCGTAATATAATGTTTTTGAAACTAAAAAAAAATTATGCTTGTTAAAAATTATTATGACAAGCTTTATTTATTATCTAAATGATAGATTTAAGCCTATTTTCACTTATTTGGCTTTTTAATTTTAGAGGAGAGTATTTTTGTTTGATATATTTTAGATTTCTGTCTAAGAAATTATTGTGAAAAGATTTAAATAAAAGAATTAAGTACGTAGTCAAAATTTTTTGAAAACCCTGACACATTATCAAGTTTGTATGAAAAATTGAAAAATGCGAGGGCAACTTTGCCACAAGCGTAAATTTTGCTATTTTCAGTACAATTAAAGAAGCAAATCATAAATCTGAGTATTGTGTATTATATTATAGGGTAAATTTTCCTTCAAGGCAAATCCTGTTATTTTCATTATAAGCCCTGATGGCAAAGTTGCCACAAAGTTAACTTTGCCATTATTTAATTTTGAATATTTTGTCTATTTAATGTCGTTACTTGTTTAAATCACTGGTAAATACGAAATCTATGAAGAATATAGTGCCACTTTTAACTTGGACGCCCAGTCTAAGAGTACTTTTTATGTTAGAAAATTCGCCCTAAACTATTAAGTCGTTCCGAAAATGGCAAAGTTGCCAGGTTTCAAGGTAGTATATTTGTAGCAGGAATGGGTCCTATATCCTATTAAAAAAAAAAACTGAACCTTATGCGGAAAAGGACCACCTTTTGCTCGGTACTACGTTTATTCAAATTCAGAAAATTGGTATTACGATCGCCGATTTAAAGCTTGGCGATTACGGCAAATCCAAAATTAGAAGTGTACGTCTGAACGTAGACCACATCTGGCTGTAGACTTGCATAATGCTGATGATGGACGGTGGAAACGATCAGGCATATTTATAACTAACTCATCGACGCTGTAAAATAAAATGAAGGATATGAATTATCATCAACGCTATAAAAATACTAATTAATATTCCCAGACAGTAACGCGTGCACAATGGGCGAGGGCTCCCACAAGATATGCATCATTCAAGTTGAAATATTAGTTATTATTGTGTGAATAAATTGATTTTACGACCTGCTTGTTGCTTGCAGTGGCGGTGTAAGAATATCTATTACCCTATATCGTCTCGTAAGAGGCGACATGGTATTCTCAGCAGCGTAAAATAGCAGCTTAATGATGCTGTGTTTCGAATGGGCGAGTGTAGAGAACCCCTTTTTACCTGATGCGAGCCATTCCATTTTTGTTCTCAGGGATGAGAACGCATGTGTATTTGGATTTTTTTTTACACGAGAACGGTGACAAACAAGCACACAGTCCGCTACATGGTTAGTGGTTGTTGTGACCCATAGACTATCCTCGATTACGAAATGCAAATGCGTTATCACCCGTGAGGACGAAATGCCTCAGTATTCATTCATTCATTCCAGTCATTCCAGCAAAAAGGGTCTCCGGTTCTCTACATTCAACATACGAAACACAGCAGCGTTAAGCTATTTTACGCGGGTATTCTGCGAGAGCGTGGTCTTTCCCCCGGTCGAGCCGACCCATTCATGCTACAGATATACTACTAATAAAGCTGCAGTATGGCTCTACCACGTAAAAATCGATCATCTTGATCTTTAAAGATAAATGTAGATGTCTATGGGCCACATCATCCACTTACCATCAGCAGCATCTTAGCAGTGAACTATAGCCATAGCAGCGATCACAATAGATCTTTTAGGTCACAGTGATACTGGTCTTTCTAGATTTTTTGCATAACTGCTCGCACAATAAAAAAGCTATGCAGTCTGAATCTATGGTTTTACAAAAGGTGTCGTATTGTTTGAAAAATTTGTCAGAATTTTGAAACAGTACCAAACCTTTTCATCTGATCTAATAACAGATAGATCCAATTTTTAAGCCAGCCCAATCCCGAAGCCGTGCGAGCCGTGGTAGCTCAGTAAGCCGTGGTAGCTCAGTGGTTAACGCTCGCTGTAAATATAACAGAACGCGAGTAACCCGGGTTCGATCCCCGCCGGCACCAATGAAATTGTTAATTGCAATTTTAAGTGCTGATTTACCACGTGCTCGGCGGTGAAGGAAAAACGTGAGGAAACCTGCATGTCTGAGGAATAAGAAAAAAAAATATTTCGAAGACATGTGAAGTTCGTCAAGACACATTTGGGCAGCGCGGCGGACACTTCCTTGCCCTAAAACCCTCTCAGAAATGAGGGGAGGCCTGAGCCCAGCAGTGGGACGTATATAGGCTGTAACTTTTTTAATCCCGAAGAAAAATAATATTATTTGTGTAAGAAGCCGTAGGTGAGACACCAACTGATCCTAAATAATTGTTAAAAATTAACGTTTTTTACCCTGTGATCGATACAATAAAAAGTGCATTGGTTACTTGACTTAAACTATCAAAATTCTATGATACGTGTTTATTTTTACACAAAATGAAAACAATTCCTGAAAGGTCAAAAAGCCTGTGTTGATTTGCAAATAAGGTGAACAGATGGGCATAATGTGATTTGTCTAATTGTAAATTGGTTCAGGAACTTGAGCTTGAACCCATTATTTAAATATCTTCAATCAGCAGAGCCACATGAAATTCTCAGACTTATTAAAAATAATGATTGGTAGGATATTTTTCCCAAATGTGTAGACAGTACTTCGTATTTTGCTTACTATACCTGTACTATAACTATCGCTAAACGAAAACGAAGTTTTAGTACATTAAAACATTTAAAAATTAACCTACGTTTCTATTATGTATCAGGAAAGGCTATCATATCTTGGAATCTTTTCCATAGGAAATTCGATTGCCCAGTAGTTAAATTATTCCGAATTAATAGAAAAATTGCAAGCGCATATTATATTTACCAGAAAGCTGGGCATCTAGGCTTTTCAATAAGTTTGTTGTTGGTAATTTTTTTATCTTTTTTAACACCGCTGAACAACAGTTTAAATAAAAGTTGTCAAACAAAATTATTAACTCTTATTATGAGAAATATTCTTTACAACTAGTCACCGTCAGCAAGGCAAGCATAGTGGCGTTGTCGAGCGCAACAGAGCAGTGCGAGCGGAAGGGACAACATTTCTTTAACCCGAATAAGGAGAACAACTGCTGTGGCAACAGCGACAGACACGACAAGGACACAACTGTGCTTGCCCCGCATGTACACCTGTAGATATTTGATAGGTCTAAATCTAATACCATTTAAAATCACGAAAAATTAACTGCATAGTATAGGAACACTAAGGTTTTGTATTTAGAGGGGCGCCACTCTTGAGACCTCGCACCACTAAAAATTTTTGCTAGGGCCTCCACTGCTATCGAGGATGCGCGCTCACGTTGCAACAACTTAAATTATTATGGTGCAATCTTACTCCTATGTCCCACCCATTAGTGTTGCGCGCCATAATTAATGCCACTAGCACCATCTTGGTTAGAGTAACAGAACTAGGAGAGATTTCTAGAAAATTCCTTAATAGAACTTTCTACACCTAGTTGGTCAGGCTTGGTATGCACTCGAAGATATAAGACTGGTATTGACCGCGACCCGGGTCAGTATTGAATTGGCAATTCAAGCGAATACTTCGAAGCGATATAACTGCGAACTAAAGTGATTATCGTGATTAATTATTAGTGTTTTAAGTTGTAATTGGTGTTCGGTGATTAAAGTGTCTACTTTGGTAATTCAATGGCAGTTTTTATTGCTACGAACCCCAAGCTCATAAAATTAGTAATAACGATAAGGCTGCATGGTCTAAGACCTTTTTCACGGCCTTTTTCGTCTTGAATGACAAACCGTAACAATAAACAATATTTATTTGCACAATACACACATTGAGATATTGTTACAAGGTTTTCCTGCATACTATTATATACTCATATTACACTATGACCTAAGTATTCATAATAACAATAACGATACAATAAAATCCTGTTTACAAAATATATTACATGTTGCAGCCGCAATAAAGTTATCGTTTTTTTTTCGGAAACAAGTCGTTATCAGTAATGATAACAACAAGGACATGGGTGCATTTTAATTATTAGGCTTATTACGTTATTATTTAAGTCTAAAAATATCCATAGGTATTCACCAACGAACAAGTGATATATTTAATACGATTTTTTAATTTATTCATTAGCTTATACAAAGTCCACTGGTGAGGCCACTCCATAATATTGCCTCTTAGAATATGGGGAATAATAATATTATTTATTTGATATAATATTTATTATTTTCTGTTGTTTGTCAGGATGATGGTGTTGACCAACTCTAGTTTTATTTCTCTCTGCCGCCTTTTACGACATCCACGGGATGACATGGATTTTTAGGATAGGATATTTTTTATACGTGGTAGAGCCACGCTCCAGCTACTCGTATATTATGGTTGTAGCACGAATGGGTCGGTTCGACCGGGGAAGGACCACGCTCTCACAGAATACTAGCGTAAATACTGCTGTGTTTCGTATGGTGTGTGTAGAGATCCGGAGACGCTTTTTTACTGGAAACGGAGCATTCCATCTTAATCCTCAGGGATGACAACGCGTCTGCGTTTTGATTCTTAATCGAGAATAAATGTAGATGTCTATGGGCCACAGCATCCACTTACCATGAGGTGTACTATGTGCTCATTTGTCACACTTATTCTATAAAAAAAGATGAAATTGATTTTGACCACATATAACTGATGAAATTATGGTAGGAATCGTATCGTCCTCCAAACAGAGTTTCGGTCACGGCGGCCTGCCTCAACGGAGACTATCCATCGGCGCAGGACAGGATTACAGTGCCCGAGTGTAAGCACAAACACAGGTGCACTCTCTATTCCCTCACTCTCATAGTTCGATGAGACGGTAATCCGACACGACCGGAGGGATCAGACGCAGGACCTACGGCTTTACGTGCTTGCCGAGGTACGGGGGTAAAATACCTCTAATTTCCTCCGGGCTGCTACTCAGAATTTCGTGTCAGTAACTGATATTGAGCTGATTTTCAAAAACTCAATAACTGATTTTCGACCTACCCGGGATTTGAACCCAGGATCTCATGATCAGCAACAGCCTTTTCGACCACTAGACCGACGAGGCAGTCATTTCATATAAGTAAAAGTAAAGTAAAGTTACAGCCTATATACGTCCCACTGCTTTTAGGGTTTTAGGGCAAGGAAGTGTCCACCGCGCTGCCCCAGTGCGTGTTGGCGAACTTCACATGTCTTCGAAATATTTTTTTTCTTATTTCTCAGAAATGCAGGTTTCCTCACGATGTTTTCCTTCACCGCCGAGCACGTGGTAAATCAGCACTTGAAATTGAAATTAACAATTTCATTGGTGCCGGCGGGGATCGAACCCGTTTGTATTGTATTCATATAAGTAATATCAACATGATATATCTACTATAAGCGATTCCTGTCAGGGTTACACAATCGCACGGGCAGTTTTAATTGAAAAGGGGGCTACTCCGAAAGCATATTTTCAATAAAATAAAATCAACAAATATATTTTATTAAACGCAACGAAAGCATCGTAGTACAAGTGAAATAAGTAATAAATTAGATTTACGTCGAGCCGTCGCGGTTATTAAGGAAGGAAATTTAATTGCACGTCGCGTCGCGCCGACTTGATGTTACAAAGATTTAATAAATTTTATACTAGATTATTCAAATGCGTGTAAAGTGCCGCGATAACTCAGTTGTTAGTCTTTTTTTTAAATTTGAGTGACAAAGAAACTAAAGTGTAAAACATTTTAGAGATTACATGTTGGAGCGTGTGGGCAGAAATTGCATGACATAATTTCTCCCTCTCAGTTCACAATTGGATAACCAGATGCTCGGCCAGTCTTTTTTATGGAATAAGGATGACAAACGGGCACACAGACTAGGTGGAAGGAAGTGAATTCTGTGGCCAGGAATGCAGATGCGGTGGCCAGACCGGGCCGGTCCCTAGTACAAAATACAAAAATTATTAAAATAAAATATATAATCGAATCGATTTTCCATCTATTACAGCCTAATAAGGTCTAGTTCTTATACGTGGTAGAGCCATGCTGCAACTATATTGTGCTTGTAGCTTGAATGGGTCAGCTCGACCGGGGAAGGACCACACTCTCACAGAATACTAGCTTAAAATAGCAGCTCAATGTTGCTGTGTAGATGCGTTGTTACCTTCTAGAACTACGATGGAATACATCATTATCTGTAAAAAAAGGTCAACAGTCGTGACTGGCAGATCTGACTTCTCTAAGGCTGACATAACAGTCCATGAGCTACCACCAGCTTATCACTATATTATAAACTAATAACGCAATGCATTTATTCTCGTGTCGTTGACTTATGATAAGCAATCGGACCACATAGTATGATTCATTTCCTCATAGCATTATTTCATAACATTAATACAAATTATTTATTTTTATTAATCCTATGTCACAAACAAACTGTCCACCCGATAGTAAGACGTTACTGCCATAGAATACTATAATACACAATAGAATGGCTGTCAACCTTATTTTGTACCGAGGTTCGGCGTCGCCGGGAGCACACATACAAGCAATTACGTCGTATATCAGTTAATCACTACTACAAACCCGATTCGCTGTGTTGACAGACGGATTTTAATACATATTTATTTGTAAATAGCGTGCAATTTGGCATTTTCTAAATAATTTGCATGCGAAATTTGGAAACGATTGTAACGTCAAAACACATCTCGTGTTGACATTTATATGTATGAATTGACGTCTAGTGGCATTTTAGTGGCTACACGGGCTCCGCCCACACCCCCGTTCTATTATGTATGTATTATAGTATTCTATGGTTACTGCAGTCTTCGGACACCTTCAACCACCTTCAAACAAATAAGGCTACAGATGTGTTGTCACCTCCGAGGACTAAGACAGAATGCCTTACAGCCTATAATTATGTTTTTTTTTATAGTATAGGGTGACAAACGAGCACACAGTCTACCTGATGGCAAGTGGATGCTGTGGTCCATATACATCCACATTTATCCTAAACTAAGGATCAAAATGCGAATGCGTTGTCACCCCTGAGAACTAAGATTGAATGCCTTGATTCCAGTAAAAATGGTCTCCGGTTCTCTACACTCACCATACGAAACGCAGCAGCATTGAGCTACTATTTTAAGCTGGTATTCTGTGAGAGCGTGATCCTGCCCCGGTCGAACCGACCCATTCGTGCTACAACTATAATATAGCTGCAGAGTGGCTCTACCACGTAAAGAAATATATATATACTTACGCAACATTAATACTGCTCGTATTAAAGAAGCGATCGAGCGGAACCAGGGCTCCAAAGTCTTTGCCAGAGATCTGTCTGCCAGAAAGAGCCAACTGTCAAGGCTGAAGACTGAGTGTGGCAGCATCGTTTCTGAGACACTTGAGATTTTGAGTGAAATTGAGAGGTTCTATGGGCAGCTGTACACATCATCGTTGGAGCCACACGCAAGTGTGAGTAACGATCCAAGACACCAGAGCAAGTCTTATCCGACACTATTCCGATGATATCCCGGACGTGAGTCTGAGCGAGATTAGAATGGCTCTCCAGCACCTTAAAAACGGCAGGGCCCCAGGTGAGGATGGAATTACAGCGGAGCTTCTGAAAGCGGGTGGAACACCGGTACTTAAAGTCCTTCAGAAGCTCTTCAATTCCGTCCTCCATGGTGGCACTACTCCGGAGGCGTGGAGCAGAAGTGCGGTGGTCTTGTTCTTTAAGAAAGGCGACAACGCTCTCTTGAAAAACTACAGACCGATTTCCCTTCTGAGCCGCGTCTACGTGCTGTCTTCGAGAGTCATTACGAATCGTCTCGCACGCAGACTCGACGACTTCCAGCCTCCCGAGCCGGTTTCCGAAAAGGTTTCTGTACCATAGACCACATACATGCCTTGCGGCAGATTGTACAGAAGACCGAAGAGTACAATCTGCCACTTTGCCTGGCGTATGTGGACTATGAGAAAGCCTTTGATTCCGTCGAAATTTGTGCGGTACTACAGTCCCTTGTAGTGTTATGCTACTTACATATCATTTTACACTATTTTAAATTTATTTTTCCATTCTGTTTTTGATTTTCTGCATTCACCTCAAATCTAGATATTTTGCATCACCTTTATTTCCATAGAATCCTGTAACGTTTTTAAACCATAAGAACACAATAACAAATCATTTTCACTTCGTATTTTCACGCTATCAGCACTTTTTAAATCGGTGTCAATGGAGTCTACCTTTTTCGATCTTTTATTTAGTTCTCCGTAACTCTGCAATTTCGGGCTTCTTGCGCGCTGTTGCGCTACCTTTTTTCCTATATCAATAATATCTCATTTTTCACTTAAATCTTGCCGTTTCTCTATTACGAGCCTGAAACCAAAATTTGACATGTTTTGACATCGTTGTTTATCTGGTTGTCATGGCAATTTTTATTCAAATTCGTTACCGGTCTGATGTTTTTACTTCAATACTTCCACAAAAATCTCTTTTCCTCTTGGCCATTTACAAAAATTTGCTTTTAATTTAAATAATTTCCCGTTCTTATCCCAGATCCGTCAAAAAGTATAAAAGCCGAACAATCGGCCAATAAAGGGAGTCTCGCTTCAGCTTTCAAACTAGAAGCATCTCCTAAAGGCCTTATCCCGGGGCCGCACTGCCCCGGGATCCTGCAAGCCTCTGCCTTCACCTGAAGTCGTCGCCTAGCCACGCCTACGCCTCCACCTACTAGTGCCCGCGCTATCTTTAGCCGCTGTGCGTGCTTGCTTCAAGCGCTGCGTGTGCCTACTCCGGGCACTGTGTGTACCTACTTCAAGCGCTGCGTGTGCCTACTCCAGACGCTGCGTGTGCCTAGATCAGGCGCTGCGCACCTACCACAGGCATAGCCTGTGCATACTCCGTGAGCGGTGAGCACCACTGCCAAGCGCGGTGTGCCACCTTGGTCTTCGGGCTCCGTTTCAGTACTCATTTATCTTTGTTATTTTAAAAAAAAATTGTAATTCACGTCACCCATCATCATCTTCATAGTTTTTTTTAATATAAAACTGTAAATATCTTTTAAAATTTTAAATAAATTATTCGTTTTTGTTCTATTTTTGTTGCTTCGTTGTTGTTAGGTTCTTAGTTTTTTAATTGTCGCTTTACGACACCCTTCAGCGGTGCTAAGGTGACTATCCGTATATCGAAGTGCTGAAGTGTTTGTATAGTAAAGCTACGATGGCTATCCGAGTACAGAACCAGAGTTCGAAACCTATTTAACTGCAGAAAGGTGTAAGACCGGGTGACGTTATATCCCCGAAACTCTTCACCGCTGCATTGGAAGACGTTTTCAAGTTACTGGACTGGAAAGGATACGGTATTAACATCAATGGCGAGTACATCACTCACCTTCGATTTGCCGACGATATAGTCCTTATGGCAGAATCGCTGGAGGACCTAAGCACTATGCTCAATGACCTCAATGGTGTCTCCCAATGGATAGGTGCCGTGTAGTGGCGGTTAAGAATATCCACTACCCCATATCTTCCCGTGGGTGTCGTAAGAGGCGACAGAGGGAGACAGGCAGGAGATGGGCAGCAGCGTCTTCCTGATGACAACTGTGACGTAATAAAAAACTGCGGTTGCCAACCCGCTCGCCAAGCGTGGCAACTATGGCAAATACCCCCCAATGAATAAATACACAAACAGACGGCCCCCAGTCCCCGGCGGCCCCGCTATTCCTGGCTACGGTGGCGACCATGGTAACGGCGGGGCAGGGGGTGCTAAGAATCTCCGGTGGAGGTTCGGTTGCCACCTACGACGACTCGACCTGGCAACATATAACGCACGCACCCTGAGGACTGACGAGAAGATACTGGAGCTGGAAGAAGAGGTAGACAAGTTGCGCTGGCATATTATTGGATTATCCGAGGTCCGAAGAGAGGGGGAGGACACGGCAATCCTCGAGTCCGGCAACTTGTTCTATCACCGGGAGGGCGACCATCTGTCCCAAGGAGGTGTCGGATTTATCGTCCACAAATCTCTCGTCAACAACGTTGTAAAGATTGGGAGTGTGTCGACGAGGGTCGCGTACCTGATACTCAGAATCACCAAACGGTATTCGCTGAAGGTCATTCAGGTTTACGCACCAACCTCGGCACATCCCAATGAGGAGGTGGAGGAAATGTATGAGGATATTTCCAGAGCCATACATTCCTCCAAAACCTACTACACGGTGTTGATGGGAGACTTCAACGCAAAACTGGGCACAAGAGAAAGCGGTGAGCTGAAGGTAGGGAAATTTGGAGTAGGGCAACGGAACCGAAGGGGCCAGCAGCTGGCCGACTTTATGGAGAAAGAGGGACTCTTTATGATGAACTCTTTCTTCCAGAAGCGGCCCCACAGGAAGTGGACCTGGTCGAGCCCCGATGGTTCGACAAAAAATGAGATTGACTTCATTATGACGACCAGACGCCAACTGTTCAGTGATGTCTCAGTGATCGCAAGGGTGAAAACTGGCAGCGATCACCGAATGGTTAGAGGCACACTGAACCTAAACGTTAAGTTGGAGAGGTCTCGTCTAATGAAGTCAACGCTCCGTCCCCCCTCGTGCTCTAATCCAGAATCCCGAAACTTTTCAGCTCGAGTTACGTAACCGCTTCCAGTGCCTAGAAGATTGCAATGCAGTGGACGATATGAACGAC
>CAJQZP010000031.1:82500-282500 GCA_907164705.1 Parnassius apollo
AAATAATTTAACATTTTGATATTTTTCCTAGTGTTATATTTTATTTCAGTTCCTTTCATAGAAAGAAATATTGTAAAAATAATATCAAGAGATCAGAACAATTATTGTAGAAGATTTCAATTGTTTATTTTATTTTTTTTATAGGAGAGGGGGAGGCAAACGAGCATACTGCTCACCTGATGGTACATCTCCTAGATAAAAACATTATCAAAATCAAGTACCGGATGTCTATAGCCAACCCCTGGTTTCTGGAAAGACAGCAAGCATTGTGTGCGACCTCACCCAAGCGGCTCTCCGTATTGCAGAGAGATGGTGCAGGGAATATGACCTAACTGTTAATCCAAACAAAATGGTTCTAGTAAGGTTCACACAAAAACGAATACTGAATAACTATCATCTCCCAAGTCTTTTCAACACAAAACTCCAACTATCCTCCGAGGTAAAAAACTTAGGTCTTACCTTGGACAGTAAACTTAACTGGAATAAACGCATAGAAAACAAAATCAACAAAGCTAGTTTAACTTTCTGGCAATGCAGAAACATGATAGGCAAATGATGGGGTTTGACGCCAAAAATTATACTGTAACTGTTGTAATTAGGCTGTACAGAACTATAATTCGGCCCATGATCACATACGGCTCTCTTTTATGGTGAACCAAAACTAACGAAGCCACCACTATATGAAAGCTTCAGCGTTACCAGAGATTGGCTTATATAGCTGCCACAGGCTGCATAATAACTACACCAACAGCAGCTTTAGAGTTTATACTGGAGCTAACACCTCTTCATCTACATACACAACAAGAAGCAACTTTAGCTGCCATTAGACTCAACACCCTAAATCTTTTAAGTAAGAGTAGAGTCCCTCATACAGGTATAATTGATAGAATATACTCAACAATTCCTATCTTACAAGCCAAGTATGATTGATTCCCAAAACAATTTGTATTTGATAAGATGTATAAGATACAATTGAAGGAAACTGACCAACTGGAAGGATTGGGACCAAAAGAGCTCAGAGTTTGCACAGATGGTTCTAAGACAAATGAAGGTGTGGGGTCTGAGGCTTTCACTGAAGTCCTTAATATCCACATATGCACACCACTGGGTACCCATAACACAGTCTTCCAAGCTGAATGCATGGGTATCATCCAAGCGGCCATAGCAATAGATGCTAGGAAAGTGAATGACTTCTCCATCAACATACTGACCGACAGTATGGCGATACTATAAGATCTGAGTTGTAATGTGGCAAACTCAGGACTGATACATGAGCGCCATCAATGATTGAATGAGGTATCTAAGCACAACAATGTGACTGTAATGGATCAAGGGCTAAACATCTCAGCATGTCGGAATAGATCTCCGAAGTTGCTTGCAACATCAAAGGACTGTTCAAATTCTTTGGAGATATCATGGCTCGAATAATCACATTATTCCAGCCCACACGCAAAAACCGCGCTTAGACGTGGAGTTGCGGAAAACGGCCCGTCGTAAGCTAAACTAGTCATGAAATTAATTACCAAGGATACATATTATTTTTATTTTCCCTTACAGAAAATACTCATAAAAATACGATAGGCAAATATTAGTTTTATAGTTTCCCATTACTAGTTTACTATTGCATTGTACTCAGTAAATAGTAGTCTTATTCACTGTTTCAATTTTTTTTCATCATACTGCCTATTAGGAATTTTGTGTCTAATTTGTAAACGTGTTTATTATTTAGAATTTTTTGTATAGCTTTACAGTAATAATAAATAGTTACTCACTTGGATTAATAAGATTAGCGCTCTTGTACTCAACGCGGGGGTCTTCGAAAGCCTTTGTATGTGCGGGATTCAGAAAGGCCAGCTGTGGCGGAGTTTTATCCACTACGCGCAATTCGCTCACCAAGTCGTTGGTTATTAAATAATCCACCAGGTTCCGACCGATGAAGCCGCACCCTGAAGTAAATTACGCTATCAGACTAAGAAAAAACACTTAGGTTAACTGATGACTAACACTTTCAAAAGACCGTTAATACTGGATTTAAAAACTATTAGTCAAAAAAGTAAGAAGGACTCTCAGTAATTTTACTTTTTTCGGCTAACGTATTTAAGAGGATTGAACCGTAAAAAAGTGGTTAATTTACCTCCTAAAACCACAACTCGAGATTTTATTTTACCGGCACAATCAGACATTTCGATAGCAGTTTCACCGTTTCGCGAAAGTGAATGACAGATTGACATTTGACAGAGGAGATTGACAGATAAGTTTGACATTAACTGATACTGGGTGCGTTTGGCAGAAAAAAGTGCTATCAAGCGCTTGTAAGCAAAATGGCGATCGTAAGTGGTAAGCGCTGTCAAATCGTAAGTAGCTATTTTATTCTAGGACACGAAGTTAGTTTTAACCGGGGAACCTAACCTAATTTAAATATATGTTTGTAAAGTATTCATGTTAAAAACTTACCAATCATGAATTTTTAATAACATGTATATGTCTATTCATGTCTAATATAATACTTAAAACTAATATTGCACAAAAAAACTTATAAACTCTACTTCAAAACAAACAAATTAAATAAGAAAAATGGCGGATTGTGTCAGCGCTACTGAAGTAGCAATCGTGTCCTGGCCGAAAACTATTTCAGCGCTTGTAAGCGCTTGCTAGCGCTTTTTTCTGACAAACGCACCCATTGAAATGACAATTGACATAGACAAATAATATTTTTTAATATTTATTACATGACCATAGATACACCAGTTCTTCACTCAAAATAGCCATGTAGGTTAGAAAACAGAAGAACGATCGCTACGTGCTAAAGGATAGCTCGCCTGTCCCTGAAAATTTGTAGAATTTATAGCGTTGCCGTCGGTAAGTAGTATCTGCGAAGTAATTTTTTAATTATTGACAATAACAAACATTAAAAAATGGTGAAGTATTATAAAAAAATTCACCATCTATTCCGACGATATTCCGAATAAATCAATAATTATTATTAATTTATATTTGTAATAATTTATAATGTTTATAATAATTAAAATTGCAAAAAAAAAATAAAAACCAAGCCGCCATATACCGAAGAACCGATAACCGATGGGGAAGAAAGGTTCTCGAGTGGCAGCCTCGTACCGGTTGGCGTAGTGTAGGGCGACCCCCCACTAGATGGAGTGACGACCTGGTAAGACATGCAGGAAGTCGATGGATGCAGGTGGCTCAGGACCGTGCTTTGTGGCATTACTTGGGGGAGACCTATGTTCAGCAGGGGACTTGTGAAGGGCTGTACTGATGATGATGATGATGATGATGAAAAGACCAACAACTATCGGAGATACTCCTAAAGGATGGCACCGTCAACGTCTGTCGAGCTTGTTGCCATCCCGGTGAGTCACTTAGGAACGTCATCTCTGGTTGTTCGGCGCTTTCTAACTCTGAGTACTTGCACAGGTACAACCTAGTAGCCAGAATTCTACAACAGGAGCGCGCTCTGAAATACGGTCTCATGGACCAGAAATTGCCGTATTACAAGTACTTTCCAGTAGCCATGCTCGAAAATGACTGCGTCAGGCTCTACTGGGACCGAGCCATCATCACAGACAGGACTATTCTTACGAATAAGCCTGATAATGTGCTGATGGACCGGGCACAGTCAAAGATATTTTTGGTCGGTATTACCATCCAGAGAATCTCGTGAAAGCCGAAACAGATAAGCAATCAAAATATCTGAATCTGGCTCACGAGGTGACCGACATGTGGGGTGGTCTGCCGACCGAAATTATTCCTGTAGTCATTTCTGCAAACGGGTTAATCCCAGCCAGACTCTCGGGTTATCTGAGATGGCTGGGACTCCGTGATGGACTGCTCAGGGCTCAAATGCAGAAAGCGGTGCTTTATGGTTTCTTTCCCTTTCCACCTAACCCGAGGGTTTGGTCACTCCTGCCGAGGACTTCCATCTGGTTGGGCTTTCATTTATTTATGTTTTATTTATTTATTTATGTTAGTACATTAAATATATATTTATGTATATTTATCGTTTCTTTTTATATATTTATTCGGCCCAACCAGATGTCTCTATCCATAACTCCCGTAATAATAATAATTTAGTTATTTTCTTTGAATGATATTATAATCATTTTAAACCAGCACACAACAGCCCACGTTTATTGAGACAACTTAGCGATCCCAGCGCCTCACTTATTTTGTCCCTATTTCTGTGAATGATTTTTTCCTATTTTCTATAGCGATTGTTCTCCTGTTCTCGAACCTCCATGCATATAACCATGATTATTAATAACCATGATTCCGAAACAAAGCGACAATCGACTGTATGGCGCTTCGATGTTTTTAAAGAAAAGGGGAAAACGTGAATGTGGCTCACCTGATGGTAAGTTTCGACCGCCTCCCATGAAAAACTGCAACACCAAAGAAAATGCAGTTGCGTTGACAGCCTTTTGAAAAGGAGTAAGTTCGTTTTTAGAAGATCGCTAAGTCGTATGTGTGTAAAAAAGTTATCGATTTATTTCTGTCCTTTTTCGTTGCCTTTGGTGCTCATGCGGTTGTACTTTCGCTAATGTCAAGTAATGATTCCCACTCTGCACTTAGAAGTCGCCGCGAAAATGCACAGCGAAAATGGCAATTACTTCACATTCGCATAAAGTTCGCACATTGGTTGGCATGTTAAACCCCTTAGTCCCTAGCTAAAATCATTGACACCGCTAGCTCGCTTCGCGTGACGCGGCGTTGCTAAAAATAACCTAACCTTGAATTTGTTGTACATTTATTTTCTATAAAATTCATTATAAATTTCAATATAATACTTGTTTCTTAGATATATTGTATTAACACAAAAACTTTTATAACAATTTTATAGTAAAATACTATACTAAACACTAATGAAACATTAGAAAAATCTAAAAACCAACACAATAACACGCCACACGAAATAGGCGTTCGAAATGAACGAAGATTATATATAAAAAACCATAGACTAACTACGTTTTATTGCATTAGAGGATAAGGAATTTCACATTGAGCCTATAATGTCAAACTTCTTCATAGAAAAGTAGTCTGTAAATATACGTTTTTATTTTTATTTATTTATTTGTCACACCAACAAGATATACACTAAAAACTTTCTAAGAGTAGACAATAAATAATTTAATGCTGAGTGATACCTCTTTTATAGGTGTAAACTACGTGAATATTGAGCGTCATACTTACATTGCTTTTTGCTTTATAAATAGTTATCTTAAAGGGAACATTACAATAAAAACAGTACAAATCAGATTTACAAGTACACAGTTCTTAAACATTACGTTTTGCTTACGAAAATAGAAAACAATACCAAAATTTCAATGTCAAAGAATTGAAATGTTATTATATAAGGAAAAATAATGTTTATGAATAAATAAAAGAATGAAAACAATGTCAGTTTAATGTCACTGATAATTTCAATTTGAGTTACTAATTAAAAAATTAAAATACAATTATTAAAATACAATTATAAAGATAAAAAATATTTTATACGGTAATAAAAAAAGAAACATTAAAAAGTAACATGACAAATATTACCTCCGTCCCCCTCGTGCTCTGATCCAGAATCCCGAGACTTTTCAGCTCGAGTTACGTAACCGCTATCAGTGCCTAGAAGATTGCAATGCAGTGGACGATATGAATGACAAGCTCGTGGAAACTATCCATGCGGTCGGAGCTAAGTTCTGCAAGACCCGCCGCGGAAGAACACAAAAAGTCTCCGGTCACACTCTTAATCTCATGGCTGTTAGACGGGAGATGAGGCTGCAATCGTCAACAGATTTGACAGCATACAGGCAACTGAACAGACAGATCTCCAAATGTGTGCGGCGAGACTTACGCAACTTTAATACTGCTCATATTAAAGAAGCGATCGAGCGGAACCAGGGCTCCAAAGTCTTTGCCAGAGATCTGTCTGCCAGAAAGAGCCAACTGTCAAGGCTGAAGACTGAGTGTGGCAGCATCGTTTCCGGGACACCTGAGATTCTGAGTGAGATTGAGAGGTTCTATGGGCAGATGTAGACATCATCGTTGGAGCCACATGCAAGTGTGAGTAACGATCCAAGAGCAAGTCTTACCCAACACTATTCCCATGATATCCCGGAAGTCAGTCTGAGCGAGATTAGAATGGCTCTCCAGCACCTTAAAAACGGCAGGGCCCCAGGCGAGGATGGAATTACAGCGGAGCTTCTGAAAGCGGGTGGAACACCGGTACTTGAAGTCCTTCAGAAGCTCTTCAATTCCGTCCTCCATGGTGGCACTACTCCGGAGGTGTGGTGCAGAAGTGCGGTGGTCTTGTTCTTTAAAAAAGGCGACAACGCTCTCTTGAAGAACTACAGACCGATTTCCCTTCTGAGCCGCGTCTACGTGCTGTTTTCGAGAGTCATTACGAATCGTCTCGCACGCAGACTCGACGACTTCCAGCCTCCCGAACAAGCCGGTTTCCAAAAAGGCTTCAGTACCATAGACCACATACATATCCTGCGGCAGATTGTACAGAAGACCTAAGAGTACAATCTGCCACTTTGCCTGGCGTATGTGGATTATGAGAAAGCCTTTGATTCCGTCGAAATTTGGGCGGTGCTACAGTCTCTTCAGCGGTGCCAAGTTGACTATCGGTATATCGAAGTGCTGAAGTGTTTGTACAGTAGGGCTACGATGGCTATCCGAGTACAGAACCAGAGTTCGAAACCTATCCAACTGCAGAGAGGTGTAAGACAGGGTGACGTTATATTCCCGAAACTCTTCACCGCTGCGTTGGAAGACGTTTTCAAGCTACTGGACTGGAAAGGATACGGTATTAACATCAATGGCGAGTACTTCACTCACTTTCGATTTGCCGACGATATAGTCCCTATGGCAGAATCGCTGCAAGACCTTAGCACTATGCTCAATGACCTCAATGGTGTCTCCCAACGGATATGTCTTAAGATGAACATGGACAAAACAAAGATCATGTTTAATGTTCATGTCACACCTATGCCGGTAGTTGTTGGGTGCACTATGCTCGAAGTTGTACTTATTCATTGTGTTTCAAATTAAATTAATTTATATAAAATAATATTTCATAGTGCTCCCACACTGTGCTCGAAGTTGTTGACGAGTACGTTTACCTGGGACAAATAGTTCGACTAGGTAAGTCCAACTTCGACCGAGAGGTCAATCGACGGATTCAACTCGGCTGGGCAGCGTTCGGGAAATTACGACACATCTTCTCGTCAGGTATACCTCAATCTCTGAAAAAAGTAGAAAAACTAAAGTGTACAACCAGTGCGTATTGCCAGTGATGACTTACGGATCAGAGACGTGGTCCTTCACTGCTGGCCGTATGAGAACGCTCAAGGTCGCTCAGCGAGCTATGGAGAGGACTATGCTCGGAGTTTCTCTGCGTGATAACTCAGAAATGAGGATATCCGCAGTAAAACCAGAGTGACCGACATAGCCCAACGGATTAGTAAGCTGAAGTGGCAATGGGCCGGCCATATAGAACCGATAACCGATGGGGAAGAAAGGTTCTCGAGTGGCAGCCTCGTACCGGTAGGCGTAGTGTAGGGCGACCCCCCATTAGATGGAGTGACGACCTGGTAAGACATGCAGGAAGTCGATGGATGCAGGTGGCTCAGGACCCTGCTTTGTGGCATTACTTGGGGGAGGCCTATGTTCAGCAGTGGACTTGTGAAGGGCTGTAATGATGATGATGATAATGACGACAAATATTTTAAAAATCGTTTATCAGTTGAGAGACTACCCTTTTAAAGCGACGTAAGGGGTCCGAGAAAATATCCAAAGTTTGTATCTTTCGACGTTTTTTCGAAGTACATGGACCATCTTTGAATATAATTTGTTCACTCCCGGTATTACCAATATCTTTGTTATGTATCTCGTTGTAACTCCTCATTAATCTGTTTAGAGGAGCATAATAGCCTAGATGCGACCGTGCTAACTTTGTGACGAATGGAGCGTATTTCTTATACCTAGGCGATCTTCTGGGAATAGCAAAATTAATATGAGATATAACGTCTGGAGCGTCGATGTAACCATTTATTATTTTGTAGAGGAACAAGATGTCCGACATCACTCTGCGCTCGACGAGAGGTTTCATATAAAAGTATTTCAAATGATCATATAGCTAGGCAAGAGTTTTGCTAAATTACAACTGTAAGTCAAGTGCCGGAGGATTTTTTTTGTACACCTTCTATACGCTTTTTGTATACGTCTAGTGCGGGTTCTACGCCACACTGCAGTATATTAAGCTACTACGCACAAGTGACATATGATTGAGATTGCGATTTTTGTGCTCGGCTTTTTAAACTCCCTACAGGTACATAAGACAAACCCCAAGGTATTGAAGGCTTTTTTAGTAATGCTATCTATATGTAAATTAAATCGCAATTCGGTATCGAGAATTACACCCAAATCTCTAATATGATCAACTTCTTTTAATGGTACATCGTCAATACAATAATATCTAGTCACTGAGAGCTTTTTTCTAGTGAAGCGTACTACGTGGCATTTGTCAATAATCAAGCTCATACCATTCGATTTGCACCATAATACTAGATTGTCCAAGTCATTTTGAAGCAACAATCCTCTAATGAATTTACTGATCTAAAATACTTCAAAACATCGGCGAACATGTAAAACTTAGAATTTTGGAAACACTTACCGATATCATTAATAAAAACGTTAAACAGCATGGAACCCAGATGGATTCCTTGAAGAAATCCGGAAAAGGCAGTAAAAAAGCCAGATTTGATTCCCCCTGCTACCACCACAGACAGTCTATTCGTTAGGTAAGATCTGAACCAGTGCAAGAGATTACCGCCTATACCGACACATGATAATTTGTGCAATAACATATCGTGATTGATTTTATCAAAAGCCTTACTAAAGTCAGCGTATATGATATCTTTAGACTGCGCATGATCAACACCTTCAGCCGGGCCTTCAACAAAGTATATCAGATTAGTCGTGGTAGAGCGGGCTTTCATAAAACCGTGCTGTTCCGGCGCAGTTAAGTGTCTTAGATGCCAAGACAGTAGTTTTTCAAAGACTTTAGCAAACACCGTAATAATTATGGGTGAAAGTGCTGTGGGTGGGTGTGGTCCAAGGAGGTTAGAGAACAGGAGAATGATTGCTGTAGAAAATAGTGTCCCAGAAATATGGACAAAATAAGTGAGGCGCTGCGATCGCTAAGTTGTCTCAATAAAAGTGGGCTGTTGTGCGCTAGTTTGAAATGATTATAATGTCATTCAAAGAAAAGAAAGAAAATAACGAAATTATTATTATTTATTAATAAATAAATTATAAATTATGTTTTTTATAATTTTAATTATTATAGATATTATAAATTATTACAAATGTAAATGTGGGGTATCAATATAGTTTTCTCATCCGGTTGGGTTCTATAAATATATGATTATAAATGAAAATGAAAAGATAAATATACATAAAATAAATTTAAAAATACATAAATAAATAAAAGCCCAACCCGATGGAGGCCCTCGGCAGGGGAGACCAAACGGCGGAGGGTTAGGGGGAAAGGGAAAGAAACCGGCGGACGATGCGGGCGGTATCGAGGAGCACCGCCTTCCGCATTTGAGCCTGGAGCGGTCCGCCTCGTAGTTCCAGCCGCCTCAGATGTCCCGAGAGGCTGACTGGGATTAGCCCGTTTGCAGAGACGACTACAGGAATAATTTCGGTCCAGGTCCAGATATTTTGTTTGCTTATCTGTTTCGGCTTTCACGAGGTTCTCGTCATACGGAATAGTAATGTCGACCAAAAATATCCTTGACTGTGCCCGGTTCATCAGCACAATATCAGGCTTATTTGCAAGAATAGTCCTGTCTGTGATGATGGCCCGGTCCCTATAGAGCCTGGCGCGATCATTTTCGAGCACGGCTTCCGGCAAGTACGTGTAATGCGGCAATTTCCGATCCACGAGACCGTATCAGGGCGAGCTCCTGGTGAAGAATTCTGGCTATTAGGTTGTGCCTGTGCAAGTACTCAAAGTTAGAAAGCACCGAACAGCCGGAGATGACATGTCTAAGTGACTCACCGTGACGGCGACAAGCTACACAGATGTCGACGGTGCCATCCTTTAGGATGTATCTCCGATAGTTGTTGGTCTTAATAACCTGATCCTCTATTGAACAGACAAAACCCTCGGGTTCCCCGAAGATATCACCAAAGCGTAGCCAGTGGAGGGAGGCTATTATATTAATTATTATTAATTTATTTAATTTTTTTAAGTATTTCACCATTTTTTAATGTTTGTTTATTGTCAATATTTAAAAAAATACTTCGCAGAAACTACTTGCCGACGGCAGCGCGGCTATAAATTCTAAAAATTTTCAAATACAGGGGGGCTATGCTTTAACACGTAGCGATCGTTCTCCTGTTCTCTAACTTCCATGGTGTGGACTTGGAATTTGACGGAATATCGCCGTGGTCGGATCCGACCGCGTGCATATTGAGAGGTTAAAGAAAATGAACGTCGAAATAACTACTATTATGCCTCACATGCATATTAGCGTACTATAATTATGAATGATCATGAATATAGATATTTTGTGAAAATGATAATAATAAGGTTATGACGTCGAAATAGCTACTATTATGCCTCACATGCATATTAGCGTACTATAATTATGAATCATCATGAATATAGATATTTTGTAAAAATGATAATAATAAGGTTATGATGTTGTATATGTTGAAGAACAAAAATAGTGGATGAAAAGTATCTATCATAAATTAAGACACAATGACACAATATGATAAAGAAAATTGTGGTGCGACTGCGCTGCCACATTAACCCCTGCGCGGACGAAAGGTCGATGGTGCAGTCTAGTAGTCGACGAATTTACAAGTGTCAGGGATTGCCTTGTAGTCTGCGGAGGATCCAGAAGAAGGTAAATAAACTGCGAGAATGCCGTGATGCAGAGGTGAGCAGTAAGACTCAGAGCCGTGCCGAACACTGTAGCGCAGAGAGTAACTTGAAGAAAGGGAGTGAATATTAGGGGTTTCTTGAGGATAATGACGAAGGCTTGAAGTTATAGTTTCCGAAGGTCGTTGGTTGGGTGTTCACATCACGTCGGTGTCATCGGTTTGGCTGTCGAACAACAAGAGAAGATATCCCGCCAGGTAAGTCGATTATTCTGGAGAGCGCCCAACGCTTCGTGTGTTAGTAGAGAGCTGTTATACAGTACATAACGCAGTACCTTGAAACTTTGGTTACGTGATTTAGGATTCGATGCGTTTTGCTTGTGGTATGACGACACCTGCCGTTACAAAGACACTTTTTACGGCTCCGTGGCGCAGTTCCTTGGCTTGAGTTACGGCACTGAGTGCCTTGGGTTCGAATCCCGAACTAAACAAGAGTTTGTATGACCTACAAATAATTGTTCCGAATCTGAATGTTTGTTCTTGTGTAATTTATGTTATTATTATGGAATGTTACGTTACGTTACGTTATGGAAATTTTATATTTTGAATATATGATAAAAACAGTGGTATATTTTTTAAATTAAAAATATTTTGTTTACGAATTAATTTACATTTCAAACCAGACCAAACAAAACATTAAAAACCAAATTCATTGAATACATTTTTTTTCTTTGAAGATATTTAATAATGTATTGAATTAATTTATTAATGTCTTAGTTGTATTTTTGATGACTTACGCTATTTATTAAGAAATTAAATATTCTAAGAAAGTTTCCAATTTAAATTGTTGAGATTTTAATGTGTAAATAAAATCAATGCATTATTTTATTTTCTTGTGGAATTAATTTACAGCAATCTTACTAAATGGTATGGTAGATCAGATGGTTAACGCTCGCTGTAAATATAACAGAACGCGAGTAACCCGGGTTCGATCACTAAATTTGAAAATCCGGGAAATTGTTAATTGCAATTTTAAGTGCTGATTTACCACGTGCTCGGCGGTGAAGGAAAACATCGTGAGGAAACCGGCATGTCTAAGGAATAAGAAAAAAAATATTTCAAAAACATGTGAATTTCGCCAACACGCGTTGGGGCAGCACGGCGGACACTTCCTTGCCCTAAAACTCTCTCAGAAATGTGGGGAGGCCTGTGCCTGTGGACGTATATAGGCTGTAACTTTACTTTACTTTACTAATCTTACTAAATAAGATAATGGTATTTTCGCTAAGATTGGTCAACAAGTTTGCCATCAATGATCTTAGAATTATAATTTTTTTTACAGAATAAGGGTGGCAAGCGAGTACACAGCACACCTGGTGGTAAGTGAATACTAGGGCCCATGGACATCTACATCTATGCTTCATTAAGAATCGAAATGCAGATACGTCGTCACCCCTGAGGAGTAATATGGAATGCCTCGAAAACTGTATACTACTCTCATTTCGATATTAATACCATATTTTGCTTTTATTTGTTCCATGTGTTACATCGTTATATGGCAACGCTAGCTATATAGAGAAAATAGTTCATCTCTTATGATATCCTGTATTCCTGGTAATTCTGACTAAAATGGCGGATCTGTCATGGTCTGTTAGAAACAATGACGTCGTGTACAATATTTAATTTTTACCATAATCGTCCCTGCAATTTATTATAAATTATTAGAAACAATTCGAAGGTTAGTAATTGTTTTATCAAAGAAAACTTTCCATTACTTCTATCTTACGATGATTTTAACAGCTTATTATATACACTATGTCAGTATATGAGTAACATTATACAATACTAAAGTCTCGATATTGAAGTCTACGTGTCAATTAGCACTTTTTTGATAATATAATTCGAATTCACTTTTGATGTTCCTCCCTAAGGGAATCCGTATTTTTGTAATACTTGAAAAACTTCGAAAGCCTTTCGTCACGTTTCCACAATATCTGAATTACTAAGGCTTCATGTTTACCAGAAGCTATAAGACAAGAATATATTAGAAAATATTCGTAGAAGTGGAGAAGGTAAAATGATTTATGTATTTTTGAACACATACACGCAAGAACAAATAGCATTTGATTTATGCGACAAATGACAAATAAAATAGCCTTTTTCGTATTACTCAATTTTAGTGCACTCCCCTTGTTGCCTCACAGCATCGGAATCCTTGGCGTCGACATGTCTAATGATGTTTTGTTTCGCGGTCACCTGGAAGGAAAGGCTAAAATGGCGTCAAAATTGCTTGGCGTATTTAATAGAGCGCGACAGTATTTCATGCCTGCACACCACTTTTAACTTTTAAAGAAGCAAGTTTGACTTCACATGGAATATTGTTCTCATCTCTGAGCCGGAGCACCCAGTACCAGCAATCGCTGACTACCGAGATCGTTTTGACCGGCTCGATTCACTGGCGCTACGAAGAGATGTTGCATCCCTTTGTAAATTTTATCCCATTGACAGCGGGAAGTGCTCAGAGGAATTTGAATTCAGCGGTTAAATTTCGCCATAGCACATCGCGATAAAACTCGTGATTCCATCTATACCATCTGATTGATTGGTGGTCCAGTACTGAGCGATTTACCAGAAATTTCCTTCATCGCATAACTTCCTATCGGAATCGGCTACAGATTTCTTTCACAGACAACCAGCGATTACCGCGATACCTAACCTTAGGGACCTTCAACAAAAGAGTCTACTCTGTTTTAAAAGGCTTCATTTAAATATTTTAAAATAATTTTTTTTACATTAATTCTTAAATGCCTTATTTTGATTCCTCACAATCACTCTCCAAATCAATCACTACACTTTGATATTGACAATGATTGTAAAATCACTTTGGAGTATTTAAGACAAAATTAAACTTTTAATAAAAAGTAATAAATAAACATAAAAAAAACTAAAAAAAATTACTAATTTCTACATTACAAAATAGCTTTTGAAGTCTGTACTACGTAATTGGTCAGATTCAATGGGTCATATTACGGGGCGGAAAGTAAAAATAATTGGGAATTTGTTTCTCAAAACGGGACAGTTATAATAGCTCCTTGAATTAAACTAAAGTCTATTTGGCAGGATGTATAATTTGTTTACTATTGTTACGAGTTTGGGGTTCGTGACAATAAAAACTGCCGATTGAATTACCAAAATTTACACTTTTATTACCTAACACCAATTAAACTTAAAACATTAATAATTAACCACACTGATTCACTTTATTTCGCTCCAGAGCTTCGCTTGTCTCGACAAATTCAATACTTCCCGATCGCATCCTGCAGCGCCTTTAAATACACATTATCACCGAAACATCCAGAATATTCAAGTAAATACGCGCGCCAATCGATCAGGTGTCGAAAGTTCGAGTGTCGGGCTTCTAGAAGCTTAGTTCTTCGTTTCGATACTAGATGGCGCTGTCGGTTGAAAGATTAGTGATGTCATTTTCTGGAAAACTCCCCTCGCTCTCGTCCCCGACACTAGATGGCGCTAGTGACGGGTACATGACGTCAACTTAGGCGCGCAACACTATTATTATTTGAGACTGATCTAATGAACAAATAATTTTTCGTCTCTCGTCCACATCGGCGAAAATTTAGTTCAAGATTAGAAAGGTAGAATTTGCAAATGACAGACAGATAACTTAGAAACACAGACTGCCATTACATGCTTATTATAATATAGTTATACATATACAGCAAACAAAATTACAAACTGTGTAACAGGCTTATGGCAGCTTTTCGTGGTAGAGCTATACTTCAGCTACATTATGGTTGGAGCACGAATAGGTTTACTCGACCGGAGAAGGGTCACGCTCTTACAGAATACCAACGTGAAATAGTAGCTTAACGATGCTGTGTTTCATAAGGTGAGTGTAGAGAACCGTATACTCTTTTTACTGGAAAAGAGGCATTCCATTTGAATCCTCAGGGGTGATAACGCATCTGCATTTTAATTCTTAATCGAGGATAGATGTAGGTGTCTATAGGCCACAGTATCTACTTGCCATCAGGTGGACTGTGTGCTCGTTTGTTATCCTTAGTGTATAAAAAATGTTCATTGCTAAACGTATGCTTCTCCCAACGCGAGTCACATAGGCTGATGACACTACTGCCAGGATTTTGTGCTTTTCGTTGCTCTTCAATTAATTAGGAAGAGGCGCCACTAGTTTGTATTGGTGGTTTCTATTGCGACAGATTCGGTCGTTGGTGTCGCTGACTTTGGTTTTCCAACCATATTTTTTCAATAACGAATCTACGGATATTCCTTCAGGGTAACTCCAATTCCAAAACTAACTTTGAGCTTGTGTAGTAGTCGTACGCCACATCCACTATTTTATGCGTGTACATGAACGGCACATGACGACGTACATCGTGCATTTTCAAGCAGAGACGTCAAAAATCGATAACGCAGCGCATGCGTTACAGGCGCAATATCCGCAACACAGCTGAATATTTATGGTGCCTTAGTACTACCGCCCACAGATACAAAAGTTTTCTGCCCTCCACCAGAGTCTCCCAGGACCAGGAAAAGCCTTCTTTGATCAAAGAAGATGAAAATAAAGATGAAGCCCTGGGTTTGAATTGGTTGGGTTGGATATTTAGAGAGAACCTATAATTTTACATAAATTGAGTCAATATTACTATACTTGTCTCGCTTTTTCTAATTTAATTTTTGACTAAGACAAAAAGTAAATGTGTTGCTGTAACTGAGAAACTACATAAGGATGTTGCGTGTTTTTTGTGCGTAGAGCTTTAATGACAAGTGGTCATCTTTAATCTCTTTGCGTACATACGGAAATTGGTTTTATTTATATAGATAAGTTAAGTTAAGTTAAAGTAAAGTTTTGTTTAGTTTTAGTAAAGTAAAGTTACAGCCTATATACGTCCTACTACTGGGCACAGGCCTCCCACTCATTTCTGAGAGGGTTTTAGGACAAGGAATTGTCCGCCGCGCTGCCCCAGTGCGTGTTGGCGAACTTCACATGTCTTCGAAATATTTTTTTTTCTTCAGACATGCAGGTTTCCTCACGGCACGTGGTAAATCAGCACTTAAAATTGCAATTAACAATTTCATTGGTGACGGCGGGGATCGAACCCGGTTTGCTCACGTACTGTGAAATTTACAGCGAGCACTAACCATCTGAGCTACCACGACTCTCACTTGGTGTTGTTCATGTCTACCACTATATGACTATGCCTTAGAGTCCGTCTGGTTTTGTCGTCAACAAGTAAGACCCAAAAAGTGACGTAGTGCTCTTAATATTTATAGGCAAGCTGGCTTCCATGAAGCATCTGAAAGAGGAAGTGAACACAATCAAACGTGACACGGAATGCGGACTTCGCTTCGACGATCCCGCGTTCGAAGTGCAACCCGGTGATACCGTCATCTGTTACAAAATGGTGGACGCGAACGACCAGACTGGATGGGATCCCGGATTTTGAATAAGTGTAAACATTAGGATTAATAAATTATACTTTAAAACTTTAAACAGTGGTTTTATTAAATAGTTTAGTTTCTACTTAGTGTTTAATGAGTGTTTTATGTTAGAACTCAAGGTCCCATGTTTATAACCACCGCACTTGCTCAGCATAAAATAAAACGATTTATCTGCGTGGATGAAAATATTTCGAAATCATGAAGTTAAGGCATCTTGATAATGCCATGTCACGGCGGCGTAAAAGAACCCACTACCTCCTACCAAACATTATATATTATTACTTAAAAGCTCTCAAAGACCCCATACCAAGCGAGTATCTTTAAAAAACGTGGCGTTTGTGTTTCAGGACTCTTACTAAACCAATAAACTAGTACCGTAAAAAATATAGGTTTTTAAGAGGAGTATTATAAAAAAAAAACGGGAAATTACAAGGTTTCCTCGTTGTTTTCCGTTCGTTGCTTGAAATAATAATTACTTGGTAAAAATAGTTCGTTTTCTCTTCTATAATAAGCTCTAGGCAAATTTTAGATAACTTATTTATTTATTTAGTAATAATCATTCTCCCGATACATGTTTAGGCCAAAACTCTGAGAGACATGATTTGGGAGCTCTAATTTGTAGGTTCTATTGAATATCGACCATCAAAATAAATATTTTTATTTCACAAATATCCTATAATTTAATAATGATAAAATATATTATCGTTATATGCCTTTCACGTAAGGAAAAAAATTATATATTTCAATTATCTACCGAAAAAGCTTCGATATAAGCCCCAATGTCTCCATAGTTCTACATCATTTTGACGTAAAATTTATACCAAAATTATCATCAACATTTGCTCAAACTATACTATGATTTTTACTTTTTTAATCGTTACTATTATTTTATAATTAATTAAGAATTCACTACCGCGCCGGCGGCTCTCGAGGTCGTACCTGTGTGAATTTAATTCGCGCGTTCCATCTTGTTTCGATATTATCGTAGTGTGCGTTGATGACCGTGGCGTTGCTATTTTATGCTAGAGCATCGTCAACTACGCCCGCAATTTTTTATCGTTTGAAGTATTTACTTTCGTACAGTATATTTCAATTAGTATTGTTGCGTGCCTAAGATGATGTCTGATACCTGGCACTAGCGCCATTTAGTGTCAGGGAACAGAGCTAGGAGATCTTTCCTGAAAATGCCATAACTGACCGTTCAACCAACAGCGCCATCTAGTATCATATAGAAGAACTAAGCTTTCTGGAAAGCTCCACACTCGAACTTTCTGCACCTGGTCGATGGGGGGCCGGTATTTGCTGGAATATTCTGGATATATTCCTGTAAAAAGGCGTATATAAAGACGTTGAAGCCCGCCACCAGGGCAGTATTGAATTAGCGATACGAGCGAAACTTTCACGAGTGAAATAAAGGGAACTAAAATGTTAAGTGTGAAAAATTATTAGAAGATGTTCAGTAATTAAAGTGTCAATTTTGGTAGTTCAGTCGGTAGTTTTGATTGTCACGAACCCTAAGCTCATAACAATTGGTGTCAGAAGTGGGATGCCGATTTTACTTAAGGACGAAATGGAGGGTGTCCGTACCGGAATTCAACGCCAGCAGGAGACAGACTAGAGAAGATTTGGTGGTGCAACGCCGCAGACGTCGGAGGGCCAGCCACCGTCGGTGGAGGCTGGCCCGTCAGTAGCTCCCGCATCTGCAGCACCTGACTTAGGTGCTCTGATGGTGATGCTGCAGGAGCAGGCTCGCCAACAGGAGGAACAGGCCCGTTAGTTGAAAAAGCAGCAGGAGGAACAGGCCCGTCGGTTGGAAGAGCTATCCAGTGCGGACGAGAGGAACAGGTGCGTCAGTTGAAAGAGTAGCAGAAGGCCTCTGCACTCTGAATCTTCATGAGATCGCGACAGGAAGTGTTCCTCAAATGACCGATGATGATGCCATCCAAGTAGACCAGACAGACATCGCCAACTAGCCCGGTAAGTACAAGTTCCAGCAGCCTATCAAATGTTGCTGGAGCATTGCGCAATCCAAACGGCATTACATACTTTAAATTGCCACAGACCCTTTCCCGTCGAGAACGTGGTTTTCTCTTTTTCTTCTTTCTCTTCGCGGTATCTTATCCAAGGTACAAGCGTTTTATAAAAAGTGTATAAGCTCGGTCAATGCCGTTGTGGCAAATATTTTTATAATAAAAATATGGTAATTGATTGTAAGTATCGATTAAAAAATATTAGTTACAGTTGGTTATTTTATTTATTTAAATAGGTTGCAACCGTACTATTTATTTATTTATACCACTATGATACCGTTAATAGGTATAATCGATTATTAACCCACATCTGTTAACAATCGATTACTGTGAAACAATCAAAGTATTTATGTGTACTTATTTCAGTACTAAGCTTCATAAATAATGAAAAATATATCAAACAGATTATAATAAATTAATTAGATAACTTAAAAATGACACACCGAAATTTTTCCATCCACTGAACTCCAACCTAAGAAAACTTGTATAATGGAAGATCAAGATCGTTTAGTTGCTATACTCATAGTATCATAGTGCGAGCGAGTGAATAGAGATATGAAATAAATATAGATCGCGTAGGAGCCCGCTCGGGGCGTAAAATACCTAAATTTGCGTAACGCCGAAATGTAAGAAGGCTCCTAAACATTTTTGTGGAAGTAGACAGGCAACGCACTTGCAAATCCACTGGTATTGTCCATAAGCGGCAGTAAAGACTTTCCATCGCGTGAGCCTTAGACTCAATTGGCCCCACCTCTTCAAAAATACAAGTGGGTGAAATGATAAGTTTGGTAAAAAACATATAAAACATTTTTTTCTAAAAAAATAATTTATTTGTCAACATTTGTGCGCGAGACATATTATAACAATGATTTCAGTTTTTTATTCTCAGAGTCTAGGGATAAACTATTTTATACAGAGTGAAATACAATGTAAACTTCTGAGGAAGCCAATTTTTGAGGTTAGAAAAAAGTCACACGGGGCAAATCTGGGGAAAAAGAACGGGCGAGAAAGTCATTGAAGCCCAACTCGTCTACTTTTGCCATTATAACGGCCGATGTGTTAGTGAGGTGCATTGTCTTGGTGTAAGAAAATTTTTTGCGCTGAAATCTTTGTCGATTCTGTTTTAATTTCTTATGCAAATGCTCCAATAACGTGGCATTATAAGTGCCGGTCACTTTTTTACTCTTTTCCAAGTAGTCAATCATGATGATACGCCGTGAATCCCTCAATGAGAATAGTGACCATCATTCTTCCTACCGATAAAATTATTTTCGCTTTTATCTGTGCTGTTTTTTCGCGGCCAAGCCATTGTTTTAACTGCTGTTTTGCCTCCAGGGTGTCTACAATCACGAAAATATTACAGCCATATAGCAGGAATAAACCCTAATCTCTGATATTCTAGGTATATATTGTTATGTTAACTTTTAAAAAAAACAAAACCGCAATTTTTATAATATATATATATATATATATATATATATATATATATATATATATAACATAATTAACGCACATCCTGAAAGTAGTTTGTTCAGAATCGTTTACTGAATCGATTTCTATCATTTTTAATATAAGTAATTTTTTATCCCAAAAATTATTAAAACTACGTAAATTACAGTCACACTAAACCTGTACAGTCAAAACAAACTGAAATGGACCGTAACTCAAGGCAATAAGACTTTTAAAAGAGCAGTTTTATTTGTGTTAATACAAATTCCGTCATTCAATACAAAATAAAGAAAAATTAACCTTATTTCAAGAACGTTAAAGTCTTTGTGTTCGTGGATATGTACTGTGACCACAACATTCTTTCGGAATTAGTATAACTAATTTGATATAATAATCAGTGCATAAAAATGTATGTATATATATATATATATATATATATATATATATATATATATATACAATATATAACATATTTAACGCACACCCTCAGACACCCCAATTAGTATATTATGTTATAATCATAATACATACACTGAATTTTTAGTTAAACATTTTTATGCACTGATTATTAAACTATCAAATTAAGTTATACTAATTCCGGAAGAATGTTGTGGTCACAGTACAAATCCACGAACGCAAAGACTTTAACGTGCTTGAAATAAAGTTCATTTTTCCTTATTTTTATTGAACGACAGAATTAGTAATAATACTATATAAAACTGCACTCTTAAAATTCTTATTGCCTTAGGTTAGGGTCCATTTCAGTTTATTTTGACTACAGATTTAGTGTGACTGTAATTTACGTAGTTTTAATTATTTTTGGGATAAAAAATTACCTATATTAAAAATGATAGGAATCGATTCAGTAAACGATTCGAGCAAACTACTTTCTCAAATTGCGTTAATTATGTTACATGTTGTATATATATATATATATATATATATATATATATATATATATATACTTAGATCATACGTATTATTGGCATCAATGCACCCACAAAGTAAACAGAAAACAAAGAAGATAGGGGAAACATAAATAATGAAGATATTATTGTGACAAATATGCTGACGGCCTGCTTAATAGTAAGTGGATATTTTTCGCTATTTATGTGTATAATTTATAGACACTATAGCCTGGATGGCTACTGATGTATAGTCACCCCAGTGGACTAATATGTATAGCATTCCTGTCTTTAATTAATCCTGCACTCGTTTTCTTTAAATCGAAGCACAGCATTTAATACTCTGCCGATCGGCGGCAGAAATAAGTACATATAAATAGTGACTGTGAATCCACATGGGATTTCTAGACCGAAAAGAAACCCTACCAAAGAGTTATTATTACTAAGATAATATAAGGCACTTGGCATTTCTTAAAAAGCAATCGTATAATTGTAGCAGAATCTCCTAACACAGGTATATTTTTTTACTTTAGAGAAGATTCCGGACACGGTTAAAACTGTACGATTTATGTTGCTGAAATAAAATGTATTTTATTTATTTATTTTATAAATTACATGTTTAATAATGAATAAAATAAGGATTTAAATCAGTTTGTATTTTATTTACAACACATCTTTAAATTACACTATATCATGTATATTACAACATTATATATATATATATATATATATATATATATATATATATATATATATATATATATATATATATTATAAGCATGTAGTGTGGTGGCGGTGTAATATAGTGTGGCGGTGGCTCGACATCGTGCCGTGTGTGTCATAAGATGCGACAACGGGAAACTGAAACAGGAGATATGAAGCAGCATCTTCCTGATAAAAACTTAAAGTAATAAAAATACATAAATAACCAATCTAACTGAACTAGTTTTACCTGATATTCGATTTTGAGCATTAGTTAATTCTAGTTATAGCAAAGGCATTAAGTAATAACTAGTTTTAACTAGGGAAAACTAGGGAAATCTAAAATATCCTAAATCATCACGACAAGTCATCTAGTCCGAATATTTATACTTACTACATAGTACTTTTCTCTTATATTCATTTTCAATTTTTTAGGCAAATGCGTTGTTATCCGTGAGAACTAAGATGGAATGTCTCGTTTCCAGTAACAAGGGTCTCCGGTTCTCTACACTCACCATACGAAATACAGCAGCATTAAGCTACTATTTTACGCTGGTATTCTGTGAGAGCGTGGTCCTTCCCCGGTCGAGCCGACCCATTCGTGCTACAACTATACCAGTAATATAACTGCAGCATGGCTCTACCACGTAAAAAGTTATCTTGTAAACCTTAGAGTATTTACGAGAAAAGCTTGCTTACTTATACTTTAAGTTTAATACACAAAATTGCAGCATTTTACCATGTTTTTGTTAAGACACTATCTTGTTTGTCAGTCGTACCGGATGGAATTTAGTAATTTATTTTAAAATAACTTCCTGATGAGCTGGAAACTTGAAATTTTGAATATAGCTCAAATTCAGATGACAAAGCAAGAATATGATTTATAAGAAAAAAACGTGGTATATTTTTAAATTAAAAAATACTTGTTTACGAATTAATTAACATATCAAACCAAACCAAACAAAGCATAAAAAAGAAATTCATTGAATAATTTTTTTTTTCTATGAATATTAAATAATAATGTATTAAATTAATTTATTAATGTCTTGGTTGGATTTTGATGACTTACGCTATTTATTCAGACTTCAGTACCATGGACCACATACGTACCCTGCGGCAGATTATACAGAAGACCGAAGAGTACAATCTGCCGTCTTGCCTGACATATGTGGATTATGAGAAAACCATTGATTCCATCGAAATTTGAGCGGTGCTACAGTCCCTTCAGCGGTACCTTGACTGTCGGTATATCGAAGTGCTGAAGTGTTTGTACAGTATGGCTGCGATGGCTGAGGTTATCCGCAGTAAAACCAGAGTGACCGACATAGCCCAACGGATTAGTAAACTGAAGTGGCAATGGGCCGGCCATATAGCTCGAAAGGTTCTCGAGTGGCAGCCTCGTACCGGTAGGCGTAGTATAGGGCGACCCCCCACTAGATGGAGTGACGACCTGGTAAGATATGCAGGAAGTCGATGGATGCAGGTGGCTCAGGACCGTGCTTTGTGGCATTACTTGGGGGAGGCCTATGTTCTGCAGAGGACTTGTGTAATGATGATGATGACGCTATTTATTAAAAAACTAAAATATTCGAAGAAAGTTTCCAATTTAAATTGTTGAAATTTTGATGTGTAAATAAAATCAATGCATTATTTTAATCTCTTGTGGAATTAATTTACTACAATCTTACTAAATAAGATTACAGCATCTTCGCTAAGATTGATCAACAAGTTTGTCATCAATTGACTTAGAATTACGTGTTTTTTTATAGGATAAGGGCGGCAAGCGAGCACAAGCACACCTGATGGTAAGTGGATACTGTGGTCCATAGACATCTACATCTATGCTTGATTAAGAATCTAAATGTCAAAAATCAAAATTTAAGGACTATCAATATTAATACCATATTTAACTTTTATTTATTTCATGTGTTATATGGCAACGCTAGCTATAAATGTCAATGATCGTGTACCGAATTAATTTGAGCGTCTCTTTCTCTCTTTTATGGAAAATCGTTGATCTCTTATGATATCCTGTGTTCCTGGTAATTCTGACTAAAATGGCGGATCTGTCATTGTCAATTAGAAACGATGACGTCGTAGCAATATTTTTTAACATAATCGTCACTGCAATTTATTATAAATTATTAGAAACAATTCAAAGATTAATAATTGTTTTATCGAAGAAAACTTTCCATTATTTCTATCTTGCGATGATTTTAACAGCTTATTATATACACTATGTCAGTATACGAGTAAAAGTGTACAATACTAAAGTCTCGATATTAAAGTCTACGAGTCTATTAGCACTTTTTTGATAATGTAATTCGAATTCACTTTAGATGTTTTTCCCTGAAGGAATCCGTATTTTAGTAATGCTTGAAAAACTTCGAAAGCCTTTCGTCACGTTTTCACGATATCTGAATTACTAAGGCTTCATGTTTACCAGAATCTATAAGACAAGAATATATAAAAAAATATTCACAGAAGTGGACACACACACACACAGGTAAGAACAAATGCCATTTGTTTTTACGTGTATGTGACACGTAAGAACAAATAGCATTTGATTTATGCGACAAATGACATAACTAAAATAGCCTTTTTCGTATCTCTTCAATTTTAGTGCACTTCTCTTGTTACCTCACAGCATTGTAATCCCCGGCGTCGACATATCTAATGATGTTTTGTTTCGCGGTCACCTGGAAGGAAAGGCTAAAATGGCGTCAAAATTAGTTGACGTGTTTAATAGAGAGAGACAGTATTTCATGCCTGCACACAACTTTTAACTTTACAAGTTCCAAGTTTGACTTCGCATGGAATAATGTTCTCATCTCAGGGGCGAAGCACCCCAGTAGCAGTAATCGCTGACGACCGAGATCTTTTTGATCGGCTCGATTCACTGGCGAAGAGATGTTGCATCCCTTTGTAAATTTTATCCCATCGACCGCGGGAAGTGCTCAGAGGAATTTGAATCCAGCGGTTGAATTTCGCCATAGCATATCGCGATAAAACTCGCGATTCCATCCATACCATCTGATTGATTGGTGGTCCAGTATTGTGCGATTTACCAGAAATTTTCTTCCTCGCGTAACTTCCTATCGGAATTGGCCACAGATTTTTTTCACAAACAGTCGGCAATTATCACGACACCGGACCTTATGGACCTTCAACAAAAGAGTCTACTCTGTTTTAAAAGACTTTCTTTTAAGTATTTTAAAATAATTTTATTTTTTTACATTAATTCTTAAATTCCTTACTTTGATTCCTCACAATCACTCTCCAAATCAATCACTACACTTTGATTTTGACAATGATTGTAAAATCACTTTGGATTATTTAAGACAAAATTAAACTTTTAATAAAAGTAATAAAACAAACATAAAAAAACTAAAACTAATTTCTACATTATAAAAAAGCTTCTGAAGTCTGTGTACTAAATAGATTGGCCAGATTCAATGGGTTAGGGGCGGAAAGTAAAAATAATTGGGAAATTTATTTTTCGAATCGGGACAGTTATAATAGCTCCTTGAATTATACTAAAGTCTATTTGACACAATGTATAATTTGTTTACTATTATTATTTGAGACTGATAAAAAACTGACGAATAATTTTTCGTCTCTCGTCCATGTCAGCGAAAATTTAGTTCAAGATTAAAAAGGTAGAATTTGCTAATGACGGGCCGATAACTTAGAAACACAGACTACCATTACATACCTATTATAATATAGTTATACATATGCAGCAAACAAAATTATGTCATATATCTTATGTGGATCTGTCATGGTCTGTTAGAAACAATGACGTCGTGTACAATATTTAATTTTACCATAATCGTCTCTGCAATTTATTATAAATTATTAGAAACAATTCGAAGGTTAATAATTGTTTTATCGAAGAAAAACTTTCTATTACTTCTATCTTATGATGATTTTAACTGCTTATTTTAAATACTATACGAGTATACGAGTAAAAACTTTAGTAGTAAATATTGTGACTACAATGTTTACTATATTTACTACTAAAGTCTTACAATATTTACTACTAAAGTCTCGACATTGAAGACTACATGTCAATTGGTACGTTTTTGATAATACAATTCGAATTCACTTTGGATATTTTCCACCTTGAAAAGGATTCCTTATTTTATTTTGAAAAACTTCGAAAGCTTTTTCAGTCAGTCACGTTTTCACGATATCTGAATTACTAAGGCTTCATGTTTACCAGGATCTATACAATAAGGATATATGAGCAAATTTTCGTAGAAGTGGAGAAGGTAAAGTGATATAAGTATTTTTAAATATTACAAAGTATCACATACACGGAAGAATATTTATTATTCCGTGCATTCATTATAAAGTGAATTTCTTCAACAAATGACATAACTAAAATACCCATTTTCGTATGTCCTCAATTTCAGTGGACTCCCCTTTTTGCCTCACAGCATCGGAATCTTGGCATGACTTGGAGGAAAGGCTAAAATTGCGTAAAAAAAGCTTAGCGTGTTTAATAGAATGGTACAGTCTTTCATGTCTGCACATCTTATTTAACTTTACTAGACGTAAGTTTGGCTTCCCATGGAATATTGTTCTCATCTCTGAGCTGGAGCACCCCAGTACCAGCTCCTTCTACTTGTTATCGTTCGGCGAAGAACGTTGAATCGTCGACAACCGAGATCTTTTTGATTGGCTCGATTCACTGGCGCTACGAAGAGATGTTGCAACTCTTTGTAAATTTTATTCCATCGACTACGAGGAGTGCTCGGAGGAATTTGAATCAAGCGGTTAAACTTCGCCATAGCATATCACGAAAAAACTTTTGACTCCATCCAAACCATCTGATTGATTGGTGGCTGGTGGGCCATCATCATCAATCAGATGGTTTGGTTGATTGGTGGTGTGCGATTCATCTGAATTTTTCTTCTTCGCATAACTTTCTATTGGAATCGGCTACAACCAGCAATTAGTTATCGGCCAATACGACTTAGGGACCTTCAAAAAAGAGTCTACTCTGTTTTAAAAGGCATTTTCTTTTCAAAGAAAAGAAAATAATTGAAAGAATTTAACTTTCTAAAATCACTTTGGAGTATTAAAGACAAAATTAAACTTTTGATAAAAAGTAATAAAACCAACTTCAAAAAACTAAAAAAATAAAAATAAAACTAATTTCTACATTATAAAATGGCTTCTGAAGTCTGTACTAAGTAGTGTTGCCAGATTCAATGGGCCAAATTACGGGACGGAAAGTAAAAATAATTGGGAATTTGTTTTTTTAAATCGGGACAGTTACAATAGCTCCATGTATTATACTAAAGTCTTTTTGACACAATATAAATTGTGTTTTACTATAACTATTTGAGAATGATCTAATGAACGAATAATCTTTTGTCTCTCGTCCACGTCGGACAAAATTTAGTTCAAGCTTAAAAAGGTAGAGTTTGTAAATGACTGACAGATAACTTAGAATTACAGACTGCCATTAGATACTTGCCGTGTAGTGGCGGTTAAGAATATCCACTACCCCATATCTTCCCGTGGGTGTCGTAAGAGGCGACAGAGGGAGACAGGCAGGAGATGGGCAGCAGCGTCTTCCTGATGACAACTGTGACGTAATAAAAAACTGCGGTTGCCAACCCGCTCGCCAAGCGTGGCAACTATGGCAAATACCCCCCAATGAATAAATACACAAACAGACGGCCCCCAGTCCCCGGCGGCCCCGCTATTCCTGGCTACGGTGGCGACCATGGTAACGGCGGGGCAGGGGGGTGCTAAGAATCTCCGGTGGAGGTTCGGTTGCCACCTACGACGACTCGACCTGGCAACATATAACGCACGCACCCTGAGGACTGACGAGAAGATACTGGAGCTGGAAGAAGAGGTAGACAAGTTGCGCTGGCATATTATTGGATTATCCGAGGTCCGAAGAGAGGGGGAGGACACGGCAATCCTCGAGTCCGGCAACTTGTTCTATCACCGGGAGGGCGACCATCTGTCCCAAGGAGGTGTCGGATTTATCGTCCACAAATCTCTCGTCAACAACGTTGTAAAGATTGGGAGTGTGTCGACGAGGGTCGCGTACCTGATACTCAGAATCACCAAACGGTATTCGCTGAAGGTCATTCAGGTTTACGCACCAACCTCGGCACATCCCGATGAGGAGGTGGAGGAAATGTATGAGGATATTTCCAGAGCCATACATTCCTCCAAAACCTACTACACGGTGTTGATGGGAGACTTCAACGCAAAACTGGGCACAAGAGAAAGCGGTGAGCTGAAGGTAGGGAAATTTGGAGTAGGGCAACGGAACCCAAGGGGCCAGCAGCTGGCCGACTTTATGGAGAAAGAGGGACTCTTTATGATGAACTCTTTCTTCCAGAAGCGGCCCCACAGGAAGTGGACCTGGTCGAGTCCCGACGGTTCGACAAAAAATGAGATTGACTTCATTATGACGACCAGACGCCAACTGTTCAGTGATGTCTCAGTGATCGCAAGGGTGAAAACTGGCAGCGATCACCGAATGGTTAGAGGCACACTGAACCTAAACGTTAAGTTGGAGAGGTCTCGTCTAATGAAGTCAACGCTCCGTCCCCCCTCGTGCTCTAATCCAGAATCCCGAAACCTTTCAGCTCGAGTTACGTAACCGCTTCCAGTGCCTAGAAGATTGCAATGCAGTGGACGATATGAACGACAAGCTCGTGGAAACTGTCCATGCGGTCGGAGCTAAGTTCTGCAAGACCCGCCGCAGAAGAACACAAAAACTCTCCGATCACACTCTTAATCTCATGGCTGTTAGACGGGAGATGAGGCTGCAATCGTCAACAGATTTGACAGCATACAGGCAACTGAACAGACAGATCTCCAAATGCATACGGCGAGACTTACGCAACTTTAATACTTCTCGTATTAAAGAAGCGATCGAGCGGAACCAGGGCTCCAAAGTCTTTGCCAGAGATCTGTCTGCCAGAAAGAGCCAACTGTCAAGGCTGAAGACTGAGTGTGGCAACATCGTTTCCGGGACACCTGAGATTTTGAGTGAGATTGAGAGGTTCTATGGGCAGCTGTACACATCATCGTTGGAGCCACACGCAAGTGTGAGTAACGATCCAAGAGCAAGTCTTATCCGACACTATTCCGATGATATCCCGGACGTCAGTCTAAGCGAGATTAGAATGGCTCTCCAGCACCTTAAAAACGGCAGGGCCCCAGGCGAGGATGGAATTACAGCGGAGCTTCTGAAAGCGGGTGGAACACCGGTACTTGAAGTCCTTCAGAAGCTCTTCAATTCCGTCCTCCATGGTGGCACTACTCCAGAGGCGTGGAGCAGAAGTGCGGTGGTCTTGTTCTTTAAGAAAGGCGACAACGCTCTCTTAAAGAACTACAGACCGATTTCCCTTCTGAGCCGCGTCTACGTGCTGTTTTCGAGAGTCATTACGAATCGTCTCGCACGCAGACTTGACGACTTCCAGCCTCCCGAACAAGCCGGTTTCCGAAAAGGCTTCAGTACCATAGACCACATACATACCCTGCGGCAGATTGTACAGAAGACTGAAGAGTACAATCTGCCACTTTGCCTGGCGTATGTGGACTATGAGAAAGCCTTTGATTCCGTCGAAATTTGGGCGGTGCTACAGTCCCTTCAGCGGTGCCAAGTTGACTGTCGGTATATCGAAGTGCTGAAGTGTTTGTACAGTAGGGCTACGATGGCTATCCGAGTACAGAACCAGAGCTCGAAACCTATCCAACTGCAGAGAGGTGTAAGACAGGGTGACGTTATATCCCCGAAACTCTTCACCGCTGCATTGGAAGACGTTTTCAAGCTACTGGACTGGAAAGGATACGGTATTGACATCAATGGCGAGTACATCACTCACCTTCGATTTGCCGACGATATAGTCCTTATGGCAGAATCGCTGGAGGACTTAAGCACTATGCTCAATGACCTCAATAGTGCCTCCCAACGGATAGGTCTTAAGATGAACATGGACAAAACAAAGATCATGTTCAATGTCCATGTCACACCTATGCCGGTAGTTGTTGGGAGCACTATGCTCGAAGTTGTTGACGAATACGTTTACCTGGGACAAATAGTCCGACTAGGTAAGTCCAACTTCGACCGAGAGGTCAATCGACGGATTCAACTCGGCTGGGCAGCGTTCGGGAAATTACGGCATATCTTTTCGTCAGGTATACCTCAATCTCTAAAAACTAGATTATACAACCAGTGCGTGTTGCCAGTGATGACTTACGGATCTGAGACGTGGTCCTTCACTGCTGGCCGTATGAGGACGCTTAAGGTCGCTCAGCGAGCTATGGAGAGGGCTATGCTCGGAGTTTCTCTGCGTGATAGACTCAGAAATGAGGATATCCGCAGTAAAACCAGAGTGACCGACATAGCCCAACGGATTAGTAAGCTGAAGTGGCAATGGGCCGGCCATATAGCTCGAAGAACCGATAACCGATGGGGAAGAAAGGTTCTCGAGTGGCAGCCTCGTACCGGTAGGCGTAGTGTAGGGCGACCCCCCACTAGATGGAGTGACGACCTGGTAAGACATGCAGGAGGTCGATGGATGCAGGTGGCTCAGGACCGTGCTTTGTGGCATTACTTGGGGGAGGCCTATGTTCAGCAGTGGACTTGTGAAGGGCTGTAATGATGATGATGATGATGATTAGATACTTATTATAATATAGCAATACATATGCAGCAAACAAAATTATAAATTGCGTCATACGCTTATGGTAGCTTTACGTGCTGGAGATACGCTTCAGCTATATTATGGTTCAAGCACGAATAGGTCCGCTCGACCAGAGAAGGATCACGCTCTCACAGAATATCAACGTAAAATATTAGCTTAATTCTTCTGTGTTTCGTATGATAAATGTAGAAAAACGATAATCTTTTAACTGGAAACGAGGCATTCCATCTTAGCCCTCGGGGGTGGCAACGCGTCTGCATTTTGTTCTTAATGGAGCATAGATGTAGGTGTCTATAGGCCACAGCTTCCACTAGCCATCAGGTGGACTGTGTGCTCGTTTGCTATCCTAAATCTATAAAAATGATCATTGCTAAATGTATGCTTCTCCCAAGGCGAGTCACTTAGCCTAATCCTCGGCTTCGTGAATCCAACTACTGCCAGGATATTGATCAACTCGTCGCTCTTCAATTAATTGGAAGAGGCGGCTCACATTACGTTTGCCTGGGCGGTTTCTTTTGCGACAGACTTGTCGTTGGTGTCGCTGAATTCGGTTTTCCAACCATTTTTTTCCATAACGAATCTACGAATATTTCTTTATGGTAACTCCAAGTCCAAAACTAACTTTGAGCTTGTGTAGTAGTCGTACGCCACATCCACTAACTAATTTGTGTACATGAACGGCACATGACGTGAATCGTGCATATTTAAGAGACGTCAAAAAATCGATAACACGGCGCATGCGTCACACAGGCGCAATATCTGCAACACAGCTAAATATTTATGATGCCTTAGTACTACCGCCCACAGATACGAAAGTATTCTGCCCTCCACCAGAGTTTCCCAGGTCCAGGAAAACCCTTTTTAAATCAAAAGTAGATGAAACTGAAATCGTAGTCAAGTCCTGCTTTGAATTGGTTGGGTCGTTTACTTAGAGTAATTACATACATGTATGCATAGGGCAACCTATAATAATTTTATATCAATTTAGTCAAAATCTCAATAGTCTAAAATATAAATAAGTTGCTAAAAGTGAGAAACTTCATAAAGATGTTGCGTGTAATTTATGCATAGAGCTGTAATATATATAGATTTACCACTTGCTCATCATAAAATAAAACCATTGACTATATTCAAGAAAGCTATATCTGCAGGGATTAAAATATTTCGAAATCATAAAGTTAAGGCGGGATCTTGATAATGCCGTGTAGCGACGGTGTAAAAGAACCCACTACCTCCTACCAAACAATATATTATAATATTACTTAAAAGCTCTAAGACCCCATACCGTCAGGTGAGGATCTTTAAAAAACGTGGTGTTTGTGTTTCAGGACGCTTTCTAAACCAATAGACATGTACCATAAAAAATACAGGTTTTTAAACATTTTTGTGGAACTAGGCGGGCAACGCACTTGCAAATCCCCTGGTATTGTCCATGAGCGGCGGTAGACACTTTCCATCGCGTGAGCCGTAGGCTCAAATGGGCCCCACCTCTTTAAAAATAATATGTAATATAAGTCAGTAACAATATTGGTTCCTTACATATGCAATTAGCGTTTTGTCGTACTGACCATTTTGATCTGAAATATCTCCCCTTTGGTTAAGAATTCCAAATTCAAATTTATAAATTCATTTAGCTGGTACATTTGAATTTTGAAAAAGTCATTCATTTGTTTTTTCCTTATTATTTTTTTCTTTGGCGTCGCTTATTACTGCACAATGGAAAACATGAAATATTGGTATATTTATGAGTACGAGTTCTACCGTGGCACCAGTGCTGCAGAAACAGCTCGAAGGATTAATGATGTGTACGGCGCTAGTGTCGCAAAAGAAAGCACGGTACGTTTTTGGTTTCAACGTTTTCGTTCTGGAAATTTCGACCTTCAGAACCAACCCCGTGGACGGCCGGAGACCAAAGTGGAAAATGAAGAATTAAAGGCTATTGTGGAAGCGGATCCATCACAAAGCACTTTAGAGATAGCTGCAGCTTCGGAGTAAGTGATAAAACTGTATTAATCCACTTGAAAAAATCGGGAAAGTAAAAAAAAACTTGAACGATGGGTACCTCATGAATTGAGTGAATCGAACTTGCAAACACGCGTCGACTGCTGTGTTACTTTGCTCAACCGACACAAAAATGAAGGGATTTTAAATCGAATCATTACTTGTGATAAAAAGTGGATACTGTACCATAATCGGAAGCGCTCACAGCAATGGCTGAACCCAGCCAAATCCTGCCCTAAAGAAAATTGACTCAGAAAAAGTTACATGTGAGTGTTTGGTGGACTAGCGCCGGTGTCGTTCACCACAACTTTCTATAGTCTGGCCAAACGATTACGGGAGATATCTATTGTCAGCAACTGCAAACCATAAAGGAAGAACTAGCTGCTAAACAACCGAGAGTGGTCAATCGCTCTAGGCCACTGCTGCTTCACGACAACGCAAGACCACACACTGCACAACAAACAACCACTAAGATAGATGAGCTACAATTGGAATGTCTGTGACATCCACCGTACTCCCCGGACCTTGCTCCAACATATTATCATTTTTTCCGAAATTCGGACAACTTCTTACAAGGAAAAAAATTCAACTCCGATACGGCAGTCCAAACCGCCTTCAAAGAGTTTATTGACTCTCGCCCCCATGGTTTTGTAGTAAAAAGATCAATGAACTACCTATGAGATGGCAAAAGTGCATAGATAACAACGGTGCATACTTTGATTAATTAAATATGTATTACAAAAAAAATTGACTTTATATTACTCCCGTACAAAACGCCAATTTCATATGTAAGGACCTATTATAACATACGAGGGTGAAATGATAAGTTTGGTAAAAACAATATGTATGTATTATTCTTCACTTCAGTTCCGATCCAAAGAGCTATCAGATTTCTTATCCGCCGATCCTTTCACGTTCAGGTTTTATTTGTCTGCAAAACAGTTGTTTCCTGTACCACATTTAAAAATAAAATTCAGTAACTGAGGAAGAAAAACCAATAAATCCAGCTGTTAACTTTATCAGTATATAAAATTGATTTGGAAATATCAATAACACAAAAAAAGAAGCAGAATTAATAAAGAAAAAAGAAATTTTACAAAAGAGTTCAAGCAAGGAACATCTAAAGAATAATGCAGAGGAAAAAAGAAATATAAAACAAGAAGAGACGCTAAAGAAAATACAGCGACAAAGAAATCTAGACCGAAAAAAGAAATTTTACAAAAGAGTTCAAGCAAGGAAGATCTAAAGAATAATGCAGCGGAAAAAAGAAATATAAAACAAGAAGAGACGCTAAAGAAAATACAGCGACAAAGAAATCTAGACCGAAAAAACAACTTGAAAAGGAGCCTAAGAAAAATCGTGAGACAAAACGACCAAAGATAAAATTTGAAAATAAGAAGAAACAAACAAAAGTAAAAGCTCATAAGAAAGGAAGAATATTTGGCAAGTTATTGAATTCAACTTCTAGTTCTCAGGATGGTGATTCGTCAGGGAACGATGATACTGACGAAAGTCCTGATCGATCCATGAATGATAATGCAAAATGTTTGTATTGTGAAGGTATCTTACCTGAAGATGTTCGTGGAGAACAATGTGTATAATGTCCTTCTTGTCGGTTACGAACACACGAAGAATCTGCAAGTGTAGAGCGTCTTTAGAATAGAGAAATAGAGAATGAATATTATGTAATAACTATTCCTGATTGTAATATATGACGTTATTCTCTATTAAAAAATAGTGTGCTCTATATTAGACACCCTAGGTCCATATTAAGTACTTAGTGGTCCGTATAGAGCCACCTAATTTGAAATGTTTAAAGGGGGATGACCATTTTTGGCCATAGAACGCCCAACAATGTGCATTTGTTAAAAAAAATATATCTTTATTTATGGTTATTAATCGCGGTATTCATTTATCCTAAAAAGATGGGAATATTTTCGCACATATTAAAAGTACCGAAAGGATAAAAATAAAATTAGGTAGATACGTAATTCATTAATTAAAATAAAAAATGTTGCCAATCACAAAAATCATTAAAAAATCGATTGCCCTTTTCCGATCGATTACTTACGGTATCATTATTACAATGCTAATATAATTTTTCGATAATTATTATTATGTTATGATATAGGTGTAAAGCAACCGTTAAAAATAAATATTTATCTAATGCAGCCGATACGCAACCGTTGTCAACCACTTGTTTACCCGACTAGAGACGAAAAAGGATGGTTATGTTTTTACTGTGTGTGCGGGTGGCTAAGCTGAATAGTTTTTGCTATGGTACTTAAAAACGTAGGATGCATTTTATTATAGAGGACGCTATTTACAATGTATATGTTTTTTGGCTAATCTCGAAAATTACTTGACCGATTTTGAAAATTATTATTATATACATTGCTAATGAGGGCGTTAGTTGTGTGATAAAATTATATAATTATAATAATTAATTGTGAGATTAATATTTTCTAAACAAATAAAACTAAATACCTACCTCCAATAACTCCAACTATTATTTTTACAATTTAAGAATAGTATTTACACACTTTACCTACTCTGATTGTTATAGATATAAGTAATGAATCTAAAGCAAAAGAGCTCTGCTTTAACGAAAAAACTATTTATTAAAATAAAAACAAAAAGTTGAAAAAAAAAGTGGCTCAGTGCGAGTCGGACTCCCGGGCCCATGAAGATTTCTGTAGTAACAAGCATAGATTTTACATCGAGTAAAAATATCACTATCATTATCGCCAGCAACAAATAATTTTGTGTTTCAGTGTTTGTGGGATAAATGACAAAGTCGTATTTGCGGTTCTTGAAAATGTGCTACTTGTATCTCAAAAAAAGAACTATTACACATTATAGGGGTTTCTGCGGTTTATTCATTACCAAAGAGAAAAAACTTATTGCACATACAACTTATTAATTTTATTCATTTGAAGCCATCAAAATCGGTTGTCGACCGTTGAAAACAAAAACAACTGTTGTTATCGGCTCGGTTGAAATCGTTGACAAACTTCACATCTATAGTTATGATCATTAAAGAAGCGAATAATTAACTGATTTACCATGAATTCTTTAGAGTATAACAAAACACTACTGCACAATTTAACTGTTATTCTTATCTGTTCTTAACATTACATTTAAAATGCAATCATGTTATAATAATTTAACAAGTGAATTTCTAGCTGATTTACCATGAATTCTCTGTAGGCTAATTAAGGCATTTGGCATATATTAGTAATAAATCATATTATTGGAGCAGAATGTCTTAACAAAGGTATATTTTTTACTTAAAAGGAGATTGCAGCTAAAACTGTACGATTTATGTTATTGAAATAAAGTTTATTTAATTTAATTATTTTATAAATTACGTTGTTAATAAAAACGAATAAAGCAAAGATTGAAATAAGTTTGCGTTTTATTTACAACGCTACATCAACTTACACTATATTATATATATTTTATTAGCGTGACTCGATATCATCCCCTGTGTTTCATAAGAGTCATCAAAGGGAAACTGAAACAAGAGATAGGAAGCAGCATCTTCCTGATAAAAACTTAAAATAATAAAACCCGTGGTTGGCAACCCGCCTGCCAAGCGTCGCAACAAATGTAAAATCCCCCCTGCGAGGCCATCTGTGGGGGAGGCTACCTTCAACATGAACTTTTGTAGGTTATAATGGAAGGATGAATACTGTAACTAAGTTGAGTGTGTAAATTACTCCTCTTCTTTACTCTCTTCTCTGTCTTTTGTTCGTTTCTTTTAAATATCTGTCATCGGGCAATAACGTAGCTATGAATCCGGATGCTGAAACAGGACAAAATTATGTTACTATGTAATTTTTTTCAAATATTACAAGGTGACAAGCGAGCATATAGTCCACCTGATCGTAAGTGGTTGCTGTGGCCCATAGACATGTACATCTGTCCTGGATATTACGAATCAAAATGCAGATGCGTTGTCACCCATGCGGCCTAAGATGGAATGCCTCGTTTCTAAAAGGTGTCGCCGGTTCTCTATACTCACCATACAAAACACAGCAGCGTTAAGCTGCTACTTTACCTTGGTATTTATCCTGTGAGAGCGTGTTCCCTCACCGTTTGATCCGACTCATTCGTGCTATCGTACAATTATACTACTGATATAGACGCTCTACTGTATAAAAATTCACGTAATCTTTTTTGTCAGTCTTTTTGAATTCAATAAATTCCGCTAGGTTTTTGCCGTGTATTTTTTCATTGTGTTTGTAATAGGAAAAGCTAGAAAGATAACTATCTCGTTTCTAGCAGTTATAAATAACCTCAAAGGTGACTGAGAGCAGCGTCAAAAGTGAGCGTCTGGTACTTAGATAGCAATAGAATTGTGGTGGTTATGGCAAAACAAATTTTTGAGAACTATAATAGAACAGTAATGCATTGTGACATACATTTTATATATAATTTTTTTTAACTATAGTTCGTGCCAAATCGATTGAGAAAAACGGACACTGACCTTTCGGTCGTTTAACCAGGGGCTACAAACCTTCAATATATAGGCACTTTTTATATGTATTACTTTCTTTATTTGTAATGATTTTTTTTATAATGAGTGAAAATATATGTTTATTAACTATTATTAAAAAGTTATGTAAAAGATCGCCGTAGAAGAAAAATCATCTATTGTTATAAAGTACTTTACTCATTTAAAAACAAAAAGTATTAATTTATAACACATATAAAGATTCGAATGATAACAACATCGAATAAGTACGTACTTATTCATAAAACTTTATTTTCAATATTATGTAGAAACTTTATTTTTATTCGGTGCATGCGGGCCGGCCCAAAAAAGTGACGCATCTCTGGCTTCTTTTAGAACGAACTGACGTAACGCGCGTTTTGTTTACTTTAAAGGGATGAATTTGCAAAAGCTCAATATGCTGATTATATTGCTTAAAATATTTTTTTTAATATGAAACTCTTATTAAATGAATTGCTGTGTTACTTACCACAAATTTTAATATAAAATATAACACATATTTCTTGATGTACCGTAAGATTTTACGATGTTTATAGGAACCACAGTCAATATTGTTTAAGAAACAAAAAAAAAATATGTGCTGGCCTAGAAGTGTGAATAATATCAATATTTAAATATTGTTTACACATCTAAATTGAAATTTTGTAAGTTACGCCTATTCACACTCGGCTTATATCTGAGGTCATCGATCGTTTTTCTCAATCGATTTGGCACGAACTATAGCTACATATAACAATTCTGCATCAAACCGTTTAAAGTCTCTAGTTGCATGGGATTTTTCTACAGCAGGGCGCGGATTTACCTTAATCGACACGTATAATCAGAAGTATCATTTAACTAATTTTTATTTTAGCGTTGCTATATATTGTATTGATTCTTTATCTCACTTAAAGTTTTGATATGGTTTTTCTGTCTTTAAATGTTATTATAAACGCTCTATAAAATCGAATTAATTATAAAAGTTACTATTTTGGTGTTTTATTGAGTGTAAGATCGAAGGAAGGGAGCTCGAGACTTAGAGCATCCCGACTCGGACGGGTTAGAGAAGGAGATGGCGGGGTCGAGTGAGCGAGCGAAGCGACTGGATAGACGGGAGAGAGTTGGGGGAGGGAAGCACCACGCCACTCAAGATAGCGCAGTCGAGGAAAGCCCGGTCGATGGAGCCCCGCTTTGCGGGGCTCTTACTTCTGAGTGGTTTATAAAAAATTACCACGAAGGAGATGGCGGGGTCTATTCGCTCGCTTTGCACGCTCACTCGACCGCGCCATCTCCTTCTATCCGAAACCATCCGAGTCGGCATGACCTAAGTCCCGAGTTTGCATCATAATAATTAATATATAATTAATAAACAAACATTTTTTAATTTTTATTCGAGTCGGGATGCCCTAACTCTCGAGCTCGCATCGCTCGATCTTACCCTCAATAAAAACCAAAATACAAAATTAGTAAACAAACATTTTTCAATTTTTTTAATGTTCGTTTTTTGCGTAGATTATGAAAAAATAACAACTTCATTTGATTATTTAAAAAAAGTTATCAACAATTATACTTGAATGAGTGCATTTTCATGAAAATTTAAAGCCTTGAAACGACTAAGTATAAGTTTTCATTGTTTTTATTCTTGTAATTTTTTTCGTAAATCCGCCGTAATAATGAAGATTTTAAAAAAAATCATCGAAATCGGATGATTTTTCGATTTTCCAGAGCCAGAAAAAAGAAGTGGCCGCGATAGTATAAAATCACCCAGCTCAACACTGCTGTATTTCGTATGGTTAGTGTAGAGAACCGAAGACCCCTTTTAATGGAAATGAGGCATTTCGTCTTAGTCCTCACGGGTGACAACGCATCTACACTTTGATTCGTGATCGAGGATACTCGTAGATGTAGATGTCTATGGGCCACAGCAACTACTAAACATCAGGTGAACTGTGTGCTCGTTTGTCACCTTTTTCTTATAAAAAAGATTACACTTTTTAAATATTAAAGTTTACGCAAAAATGACCAATTGCTAAATTTTAAGATTAAAACCAAAATATGATGCAATATGATAAATTTTAAGTTCATACGAATTGGTCAGCATGTCCGGAGAACACAGCACAGTTTATATTGTAAATCCATCCAGCCATCAAACTAGCAATTAGGTATTCTATATAAGTAGTAAGGGTTAATGATCACGCATTTTTATGGGTATGGGCAACAGAATTTATTTAACATCAGACAGCAAGTGGACTGTGTACTTGTTTGTCACCATAAAGGCTTATTTACATTTCGACAAGTACAGTAGCGAGTTAACTTGCGAACCTGGCGAGTTAAGTAAAAAATCTCGTTTCAACGGCAATTAGTGAGTTAAGTAGCAAATAAAAAATAAAGTTGAAAGATAGATGATTAGATGATAGACGGCCATTCTATTTTTCCTCGAGTCAAGTTAGAAGTGTTGATCTCCCACGCGTCTGCCGCCACCCGCAACTAAACTCACCGCTCGTGTAAACGAAAGAGTTTAGTTCAGTGCATAAGTTTGCAACGTGTTCGCGCTCAACCCTCAGAATATAAAATTGAACTTTTTTTTTAACTAAACTCGTCACGAAGACATTCGAACGCCACTGCTCATTTAACCGTTTACTATCAACTGCCCTTAAACTAAACTCGCTACTGTACTTGTCAAATTGTAAATCGGCCTTTACTTTCATAAATAAGATATGAAACCACCTAATTAAAGTCATGTGAGAATAAACAAGAATACGTACCAATAAAAAGGCCACTGAATAAATAGAAACCGGCATTGCAGTTGATCACGAGCAGCAGATTAAGGATCTGTACCGAAGCAATAATTCCAATACTTCCTGCAGTCGAGGTTAAAGCTACAGCCAGCGCTCTGGAACACAATCGAATCAATTGAAAGCGACAAAACCCAGAAATACTTTAGTATTAAATAAAGTCTAAAATAATAATAAACTTCAGCAAAAGGTTCTCCCAGTTATTAGTCAGTTAAAACATGGATGTTAAAATCAGAAAAACTTCTAAATGGAATTTGGTAATTGTTGTATCCGTAAAACAGTGCCCTAGGGTTAAACTTGAAGTATCTTGATTTATTTCTACTTAAGCTACGAGTATAATTATTTTCCATAAGAGCAATTTCTGTTCTCTCAGCAATTTGTTATTCAAATTGTAAAGAATATTATAGTTTTTTTTTAAAGAAATGTATTTAATACTAGTGACCCGCCCCCGAATCCGCCGCATTCAGGCAAAGATAATTTGTTTTATAAATTTTTCGCTGAGCGACTTTAAGCTTCTGGAGTAGACGTATCGTCAGTGTCCAGGTTTCGGTACCATAAGTGAGTACGGGCAGAACGCACTGTTTGAAGACTTTTGTCTTCAGACTTTACGGTATGGGCGACGAGAAAACCCGACGGAGCTTTCTAAATGCTGCCCAGCTCAACTGAATCCTCCGATCGGCTTCCTTCTCGAAGTTATTCTTACCTAGTTGCTGTAATAAATATCTGCCCGAGGTAGGTATATTCCTGGACAACTTCGAGAATTTCGCCATCAACAGTAATTGGAACTGGCATGACGTAATCATTGAACATAACTTTTGTCTTGTTCAGATTCATGCACAGACCAACACTTTGGGAGGATTCATTTAGTCTGTTCAGCATGTCCTGAAGTTCCTGCAGCGATTCTGCCATGACGACGATATCATCAGCAAAGCTTAAGTGTGAGATGTACTCACCGTTTACGTTAATACCGCGTCCTTTCCCAACGTCTTAAAAACATCTTCCAGTGCATTTTAAACAGTTTAGGGGATAGAACATCCCCCTGTCTCACTCCGCGATGCAACTGGATCGGTTTTGTTTGACTGTCCTGTACTTGGACGGACATCGTACTGGTGTTGTAAAGGCACACACTTCATACCGCCAGTCAATTTGGCACCGCTGCAAAGAATTTAGAACAGCCCAAGTTTCAATGGAGTTTAAGTAAATTAGCTTTTTATTAATAGGTTATATTACTATATCTCGTATTTTAGTTATTTGGATTTGTTGGAATGTAAAACTGGTATTTTTTGACAAACATCGTTTTTATGAGAGGAAACTATTTAATAACTTTTTCGCTACCATAGGGCCATATTTAGCTGACGAAATACCTATTCAGTTCCATGTAAATTATACTCACGCACTACCAAAACCACTTTTACAAAATTTGCAAATGAATAGTTTAGAGCCATGCACTGAAGAAGAAATCCATAATATTATTAACAAACTTGATTCAAACAGTAGTATCGGTCTAGATGGTATTAGTACAAAGGTTATCAAGTGTGTGAAGGACTTAATAATAAATTCATTAACGAAAAACTTTAACAAACTTTTACAAAACGGATCATTTCCAGACTCACTTAAAATAGCCAAAGTAACACATTTACAAATCGGGACCAAAAACAGAACCGGGCAACTATCGACCAATTTCCGTACTGCCAGTATTATCAAAAGTTCTCGAAAAAGTCTTACATACACGGCTACAAAACTACTTAGATTCTATAGATTTCTTTTTTGATAGACAGTACGGATTTCGTTCTAAAAGTAATACACTCACAGCTACAATTGATCTGGTAACTAAAATCAAACAAAACATTGATAAGAAAAACATCGTACTAGGAGTATTCATCGATTTAAAAAAGGCGTTTGACACCGTAAGTCATAAACTGCTCTTAAAAAAACTGGAACTCATCAGATATTACTGGCATAGCCTTAAAAATGTTTGAGTCTTACCTCACGAATAGATCAAAGGTCGTTAAAATAGACAGTAGTTCTCAAAGTCCCCCACAACCCATAACCTATGGAGTTCCACAAGGTTTCTCTATTTTCTCTATATTGGGTCCTCTGCTCTTTTTAGTCTATATTAACAATATGCATGAGTTGGGCTTGAATGGCAATATCACACTACGCCGATGACACTTGTCTCTTTTACTTTGGCTCTTCAATTCATGATCTTGTCTCTCAAGCCCAGCAGGACCTTGACATTCTTCGCGATTGGTTACAATACAATTTACTAACTATCAACATTTCCAAAACTAGCTACATAATATTTAAAGCAAAAAACAAACCTATACCTAATTTCTCACCTCTTAAAATAAACAATACACCATTGCAAGAAGAAACTAATGAAAAATATCTTGGCCTTAATTTGGATACCTATTTAACATGGAAAGTTCACATTAAATATTTAATAACCAAATTAATGTCATTTCACGCCTTACTTCGGATTAATTTTAGATACATACCACAGAAACTTCGTTTCACAATATTTAATGCCCTAGTTAAACCACACCTGTTATATCTCATCGAGGTCTGGGGAAGCGCTGCCAGTACTAGATTAAACAAATTACAAATCCTACAAAATAAAATCATAAAAATGCTATTCAACTACAATTTCCGAACGTCAACTTCAAAAATTTTCCGAGAGACGAATCTGATGAATATCAAACAATTATACATTTACAGCACATGTATCTTCATTCGCAAATCCATGAATAAGAAGGTCCGCACGGATCTGCAATTCACCAAGCGAAAAAAAGTTGGGCGCATCTGCACTCGACGCGCAAGCTTTATTGTTTTGCCCAAAACTCGAACAAAGTACGGCCAGACCACAATTACATGCGAAGGTTCGCGCCTTTTTAATAAGATACCCTCGGAAATAAAAAATGTAGACTCGTTCAATGTATTCAAAAAGCGACTAGCAAATCATATAATCACAAACATATCTATCTGAGTGAGTTGGACTGGTTTGTTCCTGGTCTTAGTATTGTGGTGCTAAGGTGATAGTACATACTAGAATTTAACTTTTCTTTAATTTGTATAGATTTTTCCCGTCAATAGCTGTTTTTGATGTTATTTATTTTTCAACAACATAGGTACGACAATGAATTTTGTTATTTAGATTTACTTTTATTTATGTTCTCATGTAAGTGGCGTATAAAATGTCTTTATGAGAATAAATGTCTTTAAACATAAACATAACTAAAGACATGATTAACAAATATGATACATAGGTACGTATCCGCATGTATTATCTTTGTAAATATTATGACTACTTTTAAAACCAAATGAGAATTAGCTGTTAAACAAAAAGACAGTGAAAACCCTGCAACAGTAGGTATTTAATTCTCGCGCGGCGCAGGATTTATTCTACTGTGACGGCCCATTATTATAATAAATAGTTAATAATTAATTTCTATATAAAAGCCGCCAAGAATTTTCTTAGAATAAATATATTAAACAATAAAAATATATTAACAATCATAAAATTAAAATAAATAAGTACATTTCATACATTAAATATAATTATAGTAAATTAAAGGATTAAAGTTGACTTTCAAAATTAATTTTAGGCGTATTTATTACGCGATATATTGTAGCGAGAGCGCGTGGAGTGTAGCTTTTAGAAGCACGGACCGTATCGTAAAGGTTGTTCGCTAGGTTTTTTCACATAATGTATATTGTTTTTGGAATAAATGACTACTGCTACTGACTAAAAACAAACTGTTATTAAGGATAATTTCGTCTTGCTCTATACCGGCAAAAGGACAACCGTACCAGTCCATTAAAAAAGAAAAAGAAAATTATACAATTCAACAATTTATTTATCGTGGTAGAGCCATGCTGTAGTTATATTAGTAGTATAGTTGTAGCACGAATGGGTCGGCTCGACCGGGGAAGGACCACGCTCTCACAGAATACCAGCGTGAAATAGTAGCTTAATGCTGCTGTATTTCGTATGGTGAGTGTAGAGAACCGGAGACCCTTTTTACTGGAAACGAGGCATTCCATCTCAGTCCTCACGGGTGACAACGCATCTGCATTTTGATTTATAATGGAGAATAGATGTAGATGTCTGTGGGCGGCAGCAACCACTTACCATCAGGTGGACTATGTGCTCGTTTGTCACCTTATTCTATAAAAAAAATATTTATAGACAACCAAATCCACCAAGAAATACGTTTTGACAGCTGTCAGACTTATTGCATCGAGCATGGCAACCGAAAAATGGGAACGTACAATATTCGATTCTTAAAAAAAATAGATATCGATTGTTTAGAGTTTGTAATCATTTACAGTTTGGTATGAATAATACCAGATAAAATTTAAAACGGATAATTTAAAACAAGATTTATCAGTTTCTTCGTATTTGTTGTTACTGCTCGTTTCTAGAGGCAAAGTTATAAAAATTTAAGATTGAAACTAGATTAAAAATAAATTTATTTAATCACTTTCAGCACATCTAGTTGAGCTGTCGTTGTTTAGATTATTTTGATTTTCAGTAATGGAGTCAAAGTGAATGTCCATTTTAAAGTTATCCATAATCATTGATTAAAACTACTTTTACGGATTTTATCGCGTTTATTTTACTATTATTTTTAATTCTTAATTCCCGACGTTTCGGGCGCTTTCCAGCAGACTGCGAAAGTGGGCACGGGGGACCATGGGTGCTGGAAATTTTAACAATGTGTAGTGTTCGCGTAAATATAAGAAATCATTATCCATAATCATTTTTTTTTGTTTTTTTTTTTCACAAAATAAGAAGACAAACACAAAATCACAAACATACGCATAGTAAGCTCCCGAAATGGTGGGAGATTGAAATTAAGTACGTTATTATACTGACAAAAAAAAAAAAATAAACTTGTTTTATTCATGATTCATGTAGTTTAAGGAATTTTTAAAATAAAAATTTAATTAAACTAATAATACATAAAAAAATTATGATTCGATTATTTGAATATTTTTACCGATTATTTGAATATTTTTGCCGATTATTCGCATAACAATGAATTCCAATCATCCAAACACTACGGTAAAGTACATAGCGACATATCATTGAAACGACGTCTAGTAAAAAAATGATACCGGTTATTTTTTATATTTTGCTTTGTTTGAAACATTCCAATTTAAATTAGTGGTAAGAAAATATAAACGTTGTAATGAAATATAGATAATTTCATAATTCTTCCGATTTACGTAAAAGGTTATTTTAAATCGTGAGAGTACGCTTGTGCAAAGTTATTGCGGAATGATTAACGTGAAACGTCAAAAGGTATTTCTTAGATTTGGTTGACCATAAATAAATACGTATGTGCCGTGTAGTGGCGGTTGAGAATATCCACTACCCCATATCTTCCCGTGGTTGTCGTAAGAGGCGAAAGAGGGAGACAGGCAGGAGATGGGTAGCAGCATCTTCCTGATAACTGCAATGATATACTTAATAAAAAACTACGGTTGCCAACCCGCTCGCCAAGCGTGGCAACTATGGCAAATATCCCCCCATGAGTAACGATGCAAACAAACGGCGCCCAGTCCCCGGCGGCCCCGCTATTCCTGGCTACGGTGGCGACCATGGTAACGGCGGGGCAGGGGGGTGCTAAGAATCTCCGGTGGAGGTTCGGTTGCCACCTACGACGACTCGACCTGGCAACATATAACGCACGCACCCTGAGGACTGACGAGAAGATATTGGAGTTGGAAGAAGAGGTAGACAAGTTGCGCTGGCATATTATTGGGTTATCCGAGGTCCGAAGAGAGGGGGAGGACACGGTAATCCTCGAGTCCGGCAACTTGTTTTATCACCGGGTGGGCGACCATCTGTCCCAAGGAGGTGTCGGATTTATCGTCCACAAGTCTCTCGTCAACAACGTTGTAAAGATTGGGAGTGTGTCGACGAGGGTCGCGTACCTGATACTCAGAATCACTAAACGGTATTCGCTGAAGGTCATACAGGTTTACGCACCAACCTCGGCACATCTCGATGAGGAGGTGGAGGAAATGTATGAGGATATTTCCAGAGCCATGCATTCCTCCAAAACCCACTACACGGTGTTGATGGGAGACTTCATCGCAAAACTAGGCACAAGAGAAAGCGGTGAGCTGAAGTTAGGGAAATTTGAAGTAGGGTAACGGAACCGTAGGGGCCAGCAGCTGGCCGACTTTATGGAGAAAGAGGGACTCTTTGTGATGAACTCTTTCTTCCAGAAGCGGCCCCAGAGGAAATGGACCTGGTCGAGCCCCGACGGTTCGACAAAAAATGAGATTGACTTCATTATGACGACCAGACGCCAACTGTTCAGTGATGTTTCAGTGATCGCAAGGGTGAAAACTGGCAGCGATCACCGAATGGTTAGAGGCACACTGAACCTAAACGTTAAGTTGGAGAGGTCTCGTCTAATGAAGTCGACGCTCCGTCCCCCTCGTGCTCTGATCCAGAATCCCGAAACCTTTCAGCTCGAGTTACGTAACCGATTTCAGTGCCTAGAAGATTGCAATGCAGTGGACGATATGAATGACAAGCTCGTGGAAACTGTCCATGCGGTCGGAGCTAAGTTCTGCAAGACCGGCCGCAGAAGAACACAAAAACTCTCCGATCACACTCTTAATCTCATGGCTGTTAGACGGGAGATGAGGCTGCAATCGTCAACAGATTTGACAGCATACAGGCAACTGAACAGACAGATCTCCAAATGCATGTGGCGAGACTTACGCAAATTTAATACTGCTCGTATTGAAGAAGCGATTGAGCGGAACCAGGGCTCCAAAGTCTTTGCCAGAGATCTGTCTGCCAGTAAGAGCCAACTGTCAAAGCTGAAGACTGAATGTGGCAGTATCGTTTCCAGGACACCTGAGATTCTGAGTGAGATTGAGACGTTCTACGGGCAGCTGTACACATCATCGTTGGAGCCACACGCAAGTGTGAGTAACGATCCAAGAGCGGGTCTTATCCGACACTATTTCGATTATATCCCGGACGTCAGTTTGAGCGAGATTAGAATGGCTCTCCAGCACCTTAAAAACGGCAAGTCCCCGGGCGAGGATGGAATTACAGCGGAGCTTCTGAAAGCGGGTGGAAAACCGGTACTTGAAGTCCTTCAGAGGCTCTTTAATTCCGTCCTCCATGGTGGTACTACTCCGGAGGCGTGGAGCAGAAGTGCGGTGTTCTTGTTCTTCAAGAAAGGTGACAACGCCCTCTTGAGGAACTGCAGACCGATATTCCTTCTGAGCCGCGTCTACGTGCTGTTTTCGAGAGTCATTACAAATCGTCTCGCACGCAGACTTGACGACTTCCAGCCTCCCGAACAAGCCGGTTTCCGAAAAGGCTTCAGTACCATAGACCACATACATACCCTTCGGCAAATTGTACAGAAGTCCGAAGAGTACAATCTGCCACTTTGACTGGCTTATGTGGACTATGAGAAAGCCTTTGATTCCGTCGAAATTTGGGCGGTGCTACAGTCTCTTCAGCGGTGCCAAGTTGACTGTCGGTATATCGAAGTGCTGAAGTGTTTGTACAGTAGGGCTACGATGGCTATTCGAGTACAGAACCAGAGTTCGAAACCTATCCAACTGCAGAGAGGTGTAAGACAGGGTGACGTTATTTACCCGAAACTCTTCACCGCTGCATTGGAAGACGTTTTCAAGCTACTGGACTGGAAAGGATACGGTATTAAAGGATACGGTATTAACATCAATGGCGAGTACATTACTCACTTTCGATTTGCCGACGATATAGTCCTTATGGCAGAATCGCGTGAGGACTTAAGCACAATGCTCAATGACCTCAATAGTGCCTCCCAACGGATAGGTCTTAAGATGAACATGGACAAAACAAAGATCATGTTTAATGTCCATGTCACACCTATGCCGGTAGTTGTTGGGAGCACTAAGCTCGAAGTTGTTGACGAGTACGTTTACCTGGGACAAATAATCCGGCTAGGTAAGTCCAACTTCGACCGAGAGGTCAATCGACGGATTCAACTCGGCTGGGCAGCGTTCGGGAAATTACAACGCATCTTTTCGTCAGGTATACCTCAAAACCTGAAAACTAAGTTGTACAACCAGTGCGTGTTGCCAGTGATGACATATGGAACTGAGACGTGGTCTGTCACTGCTGGCCGTATGAGGACGCTCAAAGTCGCTCAGCGAGCTATGGAGAGGGCTATGCTCGGAGTTTCTCTGCGTGATAAACTTAGAAATGAGGATATCCGCAGTAGAACCAGAGTGATCAACATAGCCCAACGGATTAGTAAGCTGAAGTTACAATAGGCCGGCCATATAGCTCGAAGAACCGACAACCGTTGGGGAAAAAAGGTTCTCGAGTGGCAGCCTCGTACCGGTAGACGAAGTGTAGGGCGACCCCCCACTAGATGGAGTGACGACCTGTTAAGACATGCAGGAAGTCGATGGATGCAGGTGGCTCAGGACCATGCTTTGTGGCATACCTTGGCGGAGGCCTATGTTCAGCATTGGACTTGTAAAGGGCTGTAATGATGATGATGATGATGATGATGTATTTTATCACTCTAAGTAAAATCCTTAATTGTGTATGAATGGGAGTTTTGGTGGGTACTTATCCATAGACGGATTGTCGCTCCTGTTTTGTCGCTTAAATAATGGTTTGAAGCGGATTTTGAGTCGTAAAAGTGATGCGATTTTGTAAATTAAGTGTCCGCGCGTGTGAACTATTAGAGAAAACGACGAAATGAGTGCTTTGATGTCGATTAAACTTCAAGTTATTTTGATCGCTTGGGCGCCTTATGAACGTGAGTGGCTGTCGTCATTAACTGTCCGCTGGGTTGAGCTGTGGTCAAAATCTCACAAGGGGTTCGCAATGTGACGCATCAGTATATTGTGAAGAAAAAGAATATAAAAATGAAGATTCCGAAAGAAATAATAGGCTTAGAAGGGCTAGAATCCAGAGCCGTAAAGCCAGTTAATAAAAAAAATTATTGTGAATTGATCTATGCGGCGTTAGTTATTTAGTCAACGATAAACGTTTCATTCTTCCAAGTTCACAAATTCAAAATGAAAAATGTCTATATTTAACTTTTTACATAGTTCGTTATATTTTAAACGGCTTCCTTTTTGCTTATTAAAAATCTATATTTTCACAAATTGCATATTTACAAAAGTAGATGGCATTTTCATGAACATTTTATTTGTTGTACCATTCGTTGTAATTATAGTTGTCTTTGTATTTGTATTTTATGTATAGTATTTAAGGAACCATACAAATTGAAATAAATAAATAAATAGAAAATCACCTGAGAGGAGTAGGGAACAATTTAACAGCAATGGCCACGTACATTCCCGAAACCAAGGCACCACTCAAGAAGATCATGAAGAAAACGACGCTGGCGTAGGCGTTGGGTATAAGGTTCACTATGATGCCCGATATTCCACACACAACTGTAACGCATATTACCAAATTGCGGTTGCCAACTCCGTTCACCACCTGGATTTTCATGAAAAAAGTTTTTTTTTAAACCTGTATCTATTTTATTCATAAAGGTATGTATGTGAGAATTTATATGTTAATACTTTTCTAAGCCTTGCCTGTATATCGTTGCTCTTACAGCCTACTAAAGTCTAGTATGTAGTCCTTTCCCATAGATTGTCTCATAGGAGGTATATTATTTAAAAAAATTCGTTATTAGGAAGACGCTGCCGCCCATCTACTGATTTGTTTCGCTCTGTCGACTTTTACGACACCAACGAGACTGTACGGGGAAATTACAAGGGCGGGGCTTAGTCTACTCCTAAATTTTTGATATTATCAGTAGTATTAGATTAACACCTTTTCTGCTCTCCTGTCTGGCGAGCAATCTGGCGAATGGCTCTGGGGGAGAGCGCAGGTCGTATTGATCTCCAGGGCAAGTCTCAGGAGTTCTATCTTCACGTGTTTGCCGCATGTTATTTGGTCTGGTTCAATAGGAAACAGACAGAACAGAAACACTCAGACGATCATCTTCTTCTTATCTTTAATCCCACCACCTTTTCCCCATCCTAACCCAATCCAAGGTGTCAAGCGTACCATGCTGATGGATGTGTGGCTGGAGGGAAGGTCTAATAGAACTATCTGTAGATTTGGAAGAGGTTCTTTTAGCCTCACCAATATCCTGCAACACTACGCCCCAACCTGGGACGAGTCGTGAAGTGGAGGGCACGTCTGCAGTCGAACCACAATCAGAAACGAACCAAGGAAAAGAAAAAGTTCGCTAGGCCCTATAAGCTTAGTGGGGCAGCAAGGAAGAGGTACCAAAGACTGATAGCGACTGAGATAGGAGCCGAAGAGGCCCTCTCTCTCTGCCAGAAGCTCTGGAACGAAATTCTTCTGCCCAAACCTCCCCCAGTTCTGAGAGCGAACTGTCTAAGCCTCAGCTGGGTATTACATTTTTGCCCCAAGCGAAGCTGAATCTACAGAGGAGGCGGCTGTGCAATTGAGGGCACAAAACGAAGGGCTCCACACTGAGCTCTGGTGAATCCTCCACCGTAGGGACGAGGAGAATGGGTTCCTAGTAACCTTTTCCCTGGACGACCCATCAGCGGAGGCTCTTCGGTAGGCAGCCGGCAGAGTCGTCCTTGGCTTTAAAATTATAACTTTTTAAGTCAGTGGAGGCTCTGACGCGGCTATGGAGCCTGAATCACCCCAACTCCAATCCCCCAGCCCTCTACCTCTCGGGGTGAGTCTGGAACGCCATCAGTGAGAGTGACGAAGACCAAAGGCGCTGATCTCTCCTCGGTCTGACAGCCTCCGCAGGTGTCGTCCAGGAGTGTATTGAGGGGAAGTGGAAGCGGTACAGCGAAAGGTAAAAGTTAAGGTGAAAAAAGGTAAGGTAAGTCCTCAATAGGCGGAAAAGACCCCTGCCCTCCCACGCCCGTAAATGTCTAACCCCAAGGGTAAGACGAGGGTCCTTCAGGAAAATCTTCATCATGCAGCAGCTGCTTCTGCTGTGGTGGAGGTTTGATTTGCAGAGGACACCATTGACCTCGCCCTCATACAAGAGCCTTGGGTGGCCAACGGTAAAGTTCTGGGATTGTCGGCTGCCGGTAAAATTCTTGTCAATACTAAAGGCAGTAGACCCAGAGCTTGTATAATTTACAATAAAAATATTGAACTTTTAGCTGTTCCAGAGTACATCAATGATGACTTGGTAACAGCCTTCGTAAATTTCAAGGGATGCACAGGGGCCAGAGTAATCATCTGCTCAGCCTATCTTCCCGGAGAGAACTCAGATCCTACTATCGAGTTAGAGCGAGTGGCTGAGTTCGCCCGAAAACACAACGCCGAACTTGTGTTGGGTTGTGATGCTAATGCTCATCACACAGCCTGGGAAAGCATTAACATCAACGAAATAGGTGAGTTACTTTATGATTTTCTCATCTCCAACCGACTGGTAAGCCTAAACTTGGGGTGTACACCAACTTTTGTTACGCGTGCTAGGCAAGAAGTGTTAGACATAACCTTTGCTACCAATAACATGTTCACGCGGATAAATGACTGGCATGTTAGTAGTGTAAGCTCGATGTCTGATTACAAACACATTAAGTTTGTGATTAGATCACCAACCAATGAAACTGTTGCTTTTAGGGATCCAAAAGCGACATCCTGGGATATCTACAGAGATAGCCTAAGGAGGAATTTGGTAACTTTGCCTAAAAGCATCAAAGCGATTGAGGGTCTTGAGTTGGCGACGGAGACAGTAACCGTAGGTATCCTTGAAGCCTACGAGGACAGTTGTCCCGTCAAAACCAAGACCTCAACACGTCAAGTTCCGTGGTGGAATACTAAGCTAAAAGAACTTAGGGAAAAGACCAGGAAACCATTTAATAGGGCTAAGAAAACCATAGAGTGGGATGTTTGTAGTGCAGCCCTAACTGAATATAATAAAGAAATAAGGATAGCCAAGAGAGCATTGTGGAGGAAGGTATGCGAGGAAGTTGAGTCTTTGTCTCGCTGTACAAGACTACGCAAAATGCTATCGAAAGCTAAATCTAATCAGATCGGGCTTCTTAAAAAGCCTGATGGTAACTTAACTAATAGTGAAACAGAAACATTGGAGTTACTAGCGTCTACCCATTTCCCAGGTTCACAGAAGACTTCAACCTTGAATTCTTTCAGAGCCCTATGAAGGCTTTGTAATGAGGACTGTTGTAGGGTTGCAAAGATAATAAGGCCAAACTTGGTGCAGTGGGCTGTTGACTCCTTTAAACCATTTAGAACAAGCGGGGAGGACGGAATAATTCCCATCCAACTACAAAGAGGTATCGACATCCTTCTTCACTATCTTGTGAAAATCTTCAGAGTAAGTTTTGCATGGGGATATAATCCAGAACGATGGCCGATTGTCAAAGTTCTATTTATACCTAAGGCTGGTAGAAAGGACTACGTTTTACCAAAATCCTTTAGAACTATAAGCCTATCTTCCTTTCTCCTTAATACATTGGAAAAGGTTAAGGATAGATATATAAGGAATGTAGCTCTAGCTACGAGGCCCATATATTACAACCTACATGCTTACCGCAGAAGCAAATATACGAAAACAGCCCTGATCAGTGTCATTAATAGGTTCGAAAAAGCACTGGAGGATAAAGAAATAGCTCTTTGTGCCTTTCTAGATATTGAGAGCGCCTTTGAAAGTAGCTCCAAATAGTGATTGGGGGCCTAATATCTAAAAATGTTGACCCCACAACCATCAGATGAGTGAAGTTGATGCTCTCAAACAGAAAGGCAAAAATAGCGTTGTTTCAAACTTCGATTGAGGTTGCAACTACAAGAGGCTGCCCTCAAGGAGGTGTTTTTTCACCACTTCCTTGAACTCTTGCGGTTAACCAACTATTGTACAAAATGGCAGACTTACGCATTGACACACTAGGTCATACTGATGAACTTGTGATCATTGCCAGGGGCTTTTGCCAGAGTGCTTTATCGTCAATAATACAAAGAGCGCTAAACAACAAAAATAACTGGTGTAGGGATAACAGTTTATCAGTTAATGCTGATAAAACTGTTATAATACCCTTTACCAAAAAGAGACGGTTGGACAAATTAGTCCCACCAAAACTTAATGGTAAAGAAGTACCATTTTCCACTGAAGGTAAGTACTTGGGCGTAACAATCGACCAAAAACTAATGTGGAACTCTTATAGTTCCATAAGGCAAAAATTGCTTTAGGTACGTGCAGTTGTTTGGTCGGGAACAACTGGGACTTGCGTCCCAGTATGGTTCTATGGCTGTACACCGGCATAGTGAGGCCGATTCTCACCTACGCCTCAGTTGTCTGGTGTAACAAGGCCAACCAAAAGACGACTTTGGACAGACTAAATACCTAGGTGGATTGAAAAGTACTCGGCCTAACACAGATCCATTCAATTCTAAAAATCAAATCTACCCACATTATTTAGTTCAGTTCAGACTAGTTCATTGTGTGAAGTTCGAAACGTGTGCGATAATTAGTTGTGATTTTATAAATTTATTAACAAAGTAATCGGACATAATTTCCGTGAATGGAGCAAATCGAGCAGCGTGCCGTCATTAAGTACCTCCATAAGAAGGGGCTATCATCAAAAGCCATCCATGATGACATGGTCAGTACATTAGGCGATTGTGCTCTGTCATATTCATCCGTCAAAAAATGGATAGCAGAATTTAAGCGTGGTAGAGAGAGTGTGAAAGATGAACTCCGCTCTGGAAGGCCTTCGTCGTCAACTACTGACGAAAATATTTAAAAAAGTACTTGATTTAATAATGGGAGACCGCAGATTAAAAATTAGAGAGATAGCCGAGATTATAGGCATCTCTTATGAACGAACTCAAAATATCATTGTCAACGAGTTGGGTTTCCACAAGGTGTCTGCGAGGTGGGTTCCGCGATTGCTTTCAGTTGAACAAAAAAGGACGCGATTGACTATTTCACGCGACTGTTTGGAGTTATTTGAAGCCGATGCAGATGATTTTTTGAATCGTTTTGTTACTATGGACAAAACATGGGTTCATTACTGTACACCGGAAACAAAACAACAATCAAAACAGTGGAGAAGACCTGGTTCACCACCCCCTAAAAAGGCTAAGTCGATTTTGTCGGCAAATAAGGTGATGGCTTCAGTATTCTGGGACTCGAAAGGTGTGATTATGATTGATTATCTTGAAAGGGGTCAGACTATAAACTCTGATTACTACTGCACCTTACTACGTCGTTTACGAGAGGAAATAAAAGAAAAACGTCGAGGAATGCTCAGAAGAAAAGTCCTGTTTCATCAAGATAACGCCCGTGTTCACACGTCAGTACAGTCAATGGCTGAAATTCACAACTGTGGCTTTGAACTGTTACCGCATCCGCCGTATTCACCTGATCTGGCACCATCAGACTTCTTTCTGTTCTCTAACCTAAAAAAGCACTTGGGAGGTCAAAGATTTTCGACAAACGACGAGGTCAAAGCAGCTGTAGACGCATATTTTGACTCTAAGGAAGAATCATTTTTTTTCAACGGTCTAAATGCTTGGAAGGGGAGGTGGCAAAAGTGTATTGAACTTGATGGTGATTATGTAGAAAAATAAAAATATAACTGATTTAGTATGTGTTTATTTTCTTGGTTAGGCCGAGTACTTTTCAATCCACCCTCGTAGTCTACAAAGGATTGGCTTTGATTAAAACTACTTTTACGGAATCCGTAAAAGTAGTTTTAATCAATGTATAGTGTTCGCGTAAATATAAGAAATCATTAAGGATTGGCTTAATTAGGTTAGTCTATAAAGGACTAAATGGCAATTGGAGCTCTGCGATCATCGCCTGAAGCGCCTCTTAATGCACTTCTATACCTAACGTCCCTTGATCTTTATCTAGACAAGGAGGCGAGGGCTAGTTTGTATAGAATTAACACCCAGGGCGGTCTGAGCTTGCTCTCCTACAGATTGAGATCCATGCTCGAATCAATTATGAAAACACCTGTCTTATGCATGATCTCAGGTATCATACATCCACTACACACTTTTGATAAAAAGTATATCGTGGAATTACCCTCCAGAAAGAACTGGCTGAAAGGTCATGTTATCTGTGGGGTCGGTAGCCTCATATGGTATACCGATGGGTCTAATGTAATGGGCATCGACGTAGGCTTTGGAATTTACGGGGAACGCCCGAAATTCAAACTTAGTATGAATTTGGGTAGATTCACCTCTATCTTCCAGGCAGAAATTTTCGCCATACTTCAGTGTGCGGAAATCAATCTGCAAAATCACTACCTCAACCACATAATTTATATAAAGTCTGATGGTCAAGCAGTACTGCTAGCGCTGAGGTCAAACTTAGTGAACTCGAAGCTAGTTGGAGACTGCGTGAACCGTTTAAACGCCCTGGAATGTAACAACAGGGTCATCTTACTATGGGTTCCGGGTCACGCGGGTATTGTAGGCAACGAATTTCCCGACCAAATTGCACAGGAGGGCTTAAAGTGCACACAATTTGGACCTGAGCCATTTTGTGGAATCTCAAGAAGCCTAGCCTGATTGACCCTTGTAACTTTTTATCACAATAAATCACTTAAGATCTGGTCTGACACACCAGGCTTAAAATATTCTAAAACCTTAATCCAGGCTTTTGATCGTAAATTCACCTCAAAAGCCCTGGGAGTAGATAAAAATAAATTGCGCATTCTGGCAAGAGCCCTAACTTGACGCTAATGTCTTAAAAAGCACATGTCCATCCTGGGACTAAGCAACTCAATAAAGTGTCGGTTCTGTTCCGTAACGGAAGAAATGCATGCACATCCTAACTGATTGCGGATCCTTAATGCGCAAACGTAACACTCATCTGGGAAACTACGTACTTCTCCCAGAAGAAGTGAAATTGCTCACGGCTAAGCAACTCCTTCTATTCGTTGAAGACATAGGGCTTAGCAGTGAACTATAGCCATAGCTGCTATTACAATAGATCTTTTAGGTCGCAGTGATACTGGTCTCTTTCCCAAAACCTGCATAGCTGCTTGCACATAATAAAAAATATGGGGTAATTTAACATATGTAGGGTTGATGTAACGTATGTTGAATAAAGCTCCATGGGAGATACGAGTATATTCAATTTTACTTATTAAAGATGTTAAAAACAGACTAGTCGAGATCCGCTTAATAAATTAAAATGATGGCTCTTACCTAGTTGGAAAAGTGTCTTAGCGTTCAGCTACTGCAGAGTCTACTTCACCTGAGGATGCCTCATGTAGAATGTATGTAGAAACGTGTCGTACTATCGACGGTGGTGTATCTTTCCTAGTGTAGTTGTTTATTTCCAAGTAGTGGTGTGGGATTAGTGGTAACGGGGATTGTGTGCGCAATAGAGGGAGACCGGGAGGTACTCTTCAAACTATAAGTGACATAATTTTATTTAATTACATGGATCGTGGCAAATTAATTTGTTAACATCTCTAATATATATTAATTTCTTATATTTACGCGAGCACTACACATTGATTAATATTACTTTTACAGATTTTATCGCATTTAATTTATTTGACACCTACTTGGGGTCATGTAATTAATCAAATTTAAACTAACTAGTTACTAAAAGTGGACACAAGCATACCACTGCGAGACTTCAAATCAGTAAGTTCATTCTGTGTAGATCAGACCATAAATAATAATTAAAAATCTAAAAGTACTCCGGGTTAACATTGACATCGAGACGTCAGTCATCTCAGTCCCCAGTAACCATGGGTGTTGGAAAGCACCCGAAATGTCGGGAATTAAAAATCAAATAAATTAAACGCGATAAAATGCATAAAAGTAGTTTTGATCAATCTCTAATATAATGGATTTACGCGAAGTAACGCCTGATTCTTTTAATTATCTGAACTTATTGGTATTATACTTACCAAACTTAACAAGGCATTAAGCAAAGATTGCATAGCACCCACTGACAATACAAACAGTAGTGATGTGACTTGTAGCGCGCAAGGTACGACGTCTGGCTGCAAAAAGTAATTTAAAAGATAAAGTGAACATTGCGTCCTTTAAGCTGGAATCTTCTCCAACGATATCCTAAATTTTTTAATAATTTTATTACGTCAAGATTTATTGAGGAATTGGTTACAATTTGTGACATAAGAAAAAAATTAGTGACTCAATACTTTAGATGTTATAGATAGCTAGCAGTCTTCCCCAGAAGACGCCATTACTCTATTCAGTCTATTCAGTTTGAAAGACGCAACGAAAGTATAAAATTGTACTATTTTCACTCCAATGCAAACGATAAGAAAGTTGCGGATACCAGTCTTTGACTTGTATATCTGGGGATACAATTACACGAAGATAAAATTAATGAGTTTAAACCCGTCATTCCACTACTGTCGTGAACTTCACATACCAATTAAGTTAAAGCTTATTTTGAATTGTTAACAGGAAAATCAGAGTATTGTTTCATATACAGAAATACCTTAAATTTAACCATTTTGAGTGGAATGTCACAACCTCAATGTCGTCTAAATAGTTACATTAAAAATTTCATCCTCTATTTTTGCCATCTTTAAGGATGGGAGGCCACTTTTGAAGTACAGGCTATTTAATAAAGAAAGAATCAAAAAAATCGGTTCACAATTGACGTAGATAACGCGTAACATGTATAAAAATAAACAAAATTGAAGTGTCTATTTGTAATATCAAAATAATACCTTTGACTAAATGCGTGTTATAAGTACCGTGTAAATTTTCGGTAAATCTTAAAAACACAATTTTTACAGTTTGTCTGTCTGTCTGTTTGCTCCGACTAATCTCTAACGTTGCTTGACCGATACTGACAGGACTTTCACAGGCAGATAGCTGATATTATAAGAAGTAACTAAGGATTCTTTTATTTTTAGAACATTATTAAGGATCTGCCCAAAAAATTTTATATCGTAATTTATAAGTGAGCGATGTCGCGGGGAACAGCTAACGTGTACAAAAAAAGTTTACTAAAATGATATTCATTACTGCCTCTTAAATACGAACGTACTTAGTATTTTTCAAATATATTATATGTCCACGTTGTACGGCGGCCAGTCTTAACAGCAACTCATCATCTGCGCAGGCCAGGCCTATAGCATAGAGTAAGAAGTTTCTTACTCATGTGATTTCCGAGTGTATGTGCAAGCACGGGTGTATACTCTATTCCTTCACTCTCACAGGCCGATGGTACGGTAATACATGACCGGAGAGAGATTAGGTGCAGAACCAACGAATTTACGTGCTTTCCGGGGGACGGGGGTGTAACACTGACCAGTTTCTGACTCCAGTTGCTACTGAGAATTTCTTGACAGAAGAACCAACGAATTCTTTTTATGACCCGACCCGTCATTCGAACCCGGGACCTCAAGATGTCGCGTTTAAGACCACTAGACCTAAACTAGGTATTACAAAAGGTTTAGTTCAATATGACTAAAAGCATATTAAGACTCACATCAACTGGCGCTTCTATGCTTTCTCTGATAACGTTACACAAACTCTTGTCGATGCCTCCTCCTGTTTTCACCATCTTCACGAAATGATTGGCAATTGTTGGCATCCAGATCGAGAACGATCCAAATCTGCATAAAATGACTTAATTACAAACGAGTAATTTAATATCCTTCCATTATATTCTAAAAAAGTTTACTTTTGAACAAAAGCCTTCCCCACAGATTGCCTCAGAGTTGGGATTTTCCCATAGTTGCCTCGCTTGGTAGGCGAAATGCAGTTATATTTTAAATTTTGAGTTCTTATTAGAACATTTTACTGCCCAATCGATTATACCGTAAACCGTAATACGTACCGGCTATAACCATATGTGATTAATCACACGTAACACCAAAATAAATTAAGTGAGCAAACTAACAGCAACACCGCATATCTCGATGTGCCTAAATAGCAACAAACCGTAAAATTTATCGCATAATTTACACAGATTCGTGGAGTGAAAACACAGGCACCAATAAAACATGCTGTGCGATTTTTTTTATGTACAAGTTTTGAAACATTACAAGTTGGATTTTTTTGGTGCAAACGCACGGCAAGTAAAATGATTCAGAAAATAGACGATAATGCAGGCCATCTTTCCATATTGATTAGTTATGGTTACTTACGGTTGTAACAAAAACATTAAAGTAATGATCACGGTGTATTTCAGAAGGGGTTTTTTAAATAGTGGCACGATTTGATCCTTCGATGACGTCTGTCCGACAACCTGTTTCTCATCTAACCTCAAACCTTTTATCTGAAAAAGTACAGTTCTTTTTAATTAGCTGTTACTGTGATCAATATATAATGGCTGATAGTGGTTTGAATACTCAAATACTAAAAGTACTTAATTAAGATGATTAATTTTATTAATAAAAAGTAAGGGATAAATATTACTTGAATTTCGGTTGCTGATTTCCCATGGTTCCATCTGTGTATAGTTTTTATAATATCTATAGCTTCTTCTTCACGTCCTTGCGCAAACACATATTTTGGGCTTTCCAACATGAAGCACAGCCAGAGAGCAGCTAGAAGACCTGGTGTAGAGTAGACGAGGAGTAGAGTCCGCCAAGAGTTCCAGTAGATGCCCAAACCGGGAATGTAGTAGGAGAAAGGGAGCGGAATAATGGGTATGGCGATTACTGAAAAAATTGTGCTTAGTATTAATATAAAACTTAATTTAATTATTTAAAGTTATGTTAATTGCTTTGGAAATGGTGCTTACCTGCCAGAATACCTTGAGATAGTATATATACGCTGTTGACCAACAAGATCAGTAGGTTTCTTTTATGCTTAGGAACGCTCTCACTGAAGAAGGTCATAGCTAATGAAAATATACTTGCTCCACTGAAAGAAGAAAAAAAGAGATGTGAAGTTGTAGTGTGTAAGAATTTAAAATGCTAGTAAGCATGTAATAAAATAAAGTTCATAGATCGGGATGAAGGAAGTATCATTTATATTGTCTCCACTGTTTCGAGCGCATCGCGTCAGTATCATATAAATTTTTAATATTGAACCATCGGAGAGCTTAGATGTTTTTGAAGTGGTTATAAAAAACTCGATGAATATTTTTTGCCGAAACAAAGTAAAGTTTACGAAAGACACATTTTTAAATTATTAAAACAAGAGAACGGAGAAAAGTTGGAGCAATTTTATTAAGACTACGGTTTCAATCAAGTTTATTTGAGAAACTGGAGGAACATTTGATTGACCAAATAATAGAAAAATGTACATGTACAGAATTACGTAAGAACATTTTAACATTAGGGGACAGTGTTACTTTGGATAGAATCAGAAGCAAAAACACTTCAGGTCGTAAATCAACAATTAGAAAATTATGAAGTAAAAAATAAGGACATGGAAATAAATCTTATTTCAAAAAAAGAAGTCACAGGCAGAGGACAGAAGTACATTAAGAACCCTCAATGTAGAAATAAAGCAAATTGTGGCGAATGGGTAATAGTTCACATACGTCAAGTGATATAAATTGTCCTGCCAGAGGAAAATAGTGTTTTTCTTGCGGTAAAATTAGACATTATCGTATATATTGCAGAATTTTTTTTACAGCTCAGTATTGGATTAGACTTGCTCTTGGATCGTTGGCTCCAACAATGACATGTACAGCTGCCCATAGAATCTCTCAATCTCCCTCAAAATCCCAGGTGTCCCGGAAACGATGCTGCCATACTCGTTCTTCAGCTACGACAGTTGGCTCTTTCTGACAGACAGATCTCTGGCAAAGACTTTGGTTCAACTCAATCGCTCCTTCAGTACGAGCTGTATTGAAGTAGCGTAAGTCGCGCTGCATGTTTTTGGAGAGTTGTCTGTTCAGTTGCCTGTATGCTGTCAAATCTGCTGAATACTGCAGCTTCATTTCCCGTTTAAGAGCCATAAGATTAAGAGTGTGATCGGAGAGTTTTTGTGTTCTTTTTCGGCGGGTCCTGCAGAACTTAGCTCCGACCGCATGGACAGTTTCCACGAGCTTGTCATTCGTATCGTCCACTGTATTGCAGTCTTCTAGGCACTGAAAACGGTTTTATAATTCGAGCTAAAAGTTTTCAGGATCCTGTATAAGCGCACGAGGGAGACGGAGCGTTGACTTCATTAGATGAGACCTCTCCAACTTAACGTTTAGGTTCAGTGTACCTCTAACTATTCGGTGATCACTGCCAGTCTTCAGCCTCGCGATCACTAATACATCACTGAACAGTTGGCGTCTGGTCGTCATAATGAAGTCAATCTCATTTTTTGTCGGAACCGTCGGGGCTCGACCAAGTCCACTTCCCGTGGAACCGCGTCTGGAAGAAAGAGTTCATCATAAAGAGTACCTCTTTCTCCATGAAGTCGGCCAGCTGCTGGCCTCTTGGGTTACATTGCCCTATTTCAAATTTCCCTAACTTCAGCTCACCGCTTTCTCTTGTTTTGCGTTGAAGTCTCCCGTCAACACCGTATATTGGGTTTTGGAGGATTGCATGGCTCTATAGATATCCTACTACATTTCCTCCACCTCCTTTTTTTACAACGCATTTATATAACCGCAAAAAACGCCTGATTCATTAATGTTCTTATGTTCAACGATCGGCTCGATTCACTGGCACTGCGAAGAGATGTTGCATTTCTTTGCATTTTATTTCGCATATACCATGGAGAGTTCTCTAAGGAATTATTCGTATTAATCCCAGCCGCCAAATTTCGTGAACGCACTACGCGGCAAACGTCCCGATACCATCCACACCATCTGGATGCTTGGCGGTCCACCACAGTAAGTTTCAAAAGGAGTTTTCTTCCGCGTACAACCTCTCTGTGGAATAGTTTACCACCGGCGATTTTTCCGGACCGATACAACCTGGGGACCTTCAAGAAAAGAGCTTACTCCTTTCTAAAGGGCCGGCAACGCACCTGCAATATTATTATATATATTACTATAAATACTCACCAAAATGCTGCGAGGGATGCCACAGTCAATAGCATGACCCAGTTGACAGAGAGGCTGGCGATACCGTTGATCACAGCCCCCAAGATGAGCGTAAAACGCAATACCCGACGCCGTCCGAACTTGTCCCCCAAGTATCCACCCACGACACCACCCATTATTGCACCTATTTAGTATGTATAGTGTGATACGATCTATATATCTTAAACGCTTACATTTATTCTAATATATTTCTTTAAGGCAATGTAGAGTCAAAGGACCTTGGTCTAGCTGAACCAGTCAGTGCATTTTACAATCTTCGGGTGCATCACCATTTACCATCAGATGGGATAGCAGTAAAGTACTAGCTTACATTAGTAAATAATCCATATATTCTGATCTTATCCCAAAATATTATGTGTTTTCTAAGCTTTCACATTTACCATCACAAATAAATAGTAGTTAGTAGTTATAACTAGTATGTATATAATTTTAATTTGTTACATTGAGTTGTATCTTAAGTTTTTAAGATTTTCCATTTAAAGAAAATCACATTTCTCTTACCAAAATTATACGTAAAGATTAATTTATTTGACTCTATGAAAGTATGACGGTATTTCCTGCTCTGCAGGAATGCATCCATATTACAAAAGAATACAAAGGGCAGTCTTAACGCCATGAGGCATTCTCTTCCAGTCAATTCATAAGCGTTCGACGTAGGTGTAGCAATATAGAACAATTAAATATAAAAAGATAATAATGTCTCGCGCAGTTAAAGAATGGCATTATAAATGGCGTAGCTGCTATTTACCTCTCGCTTGCACACTGTCTCTGTCTAAACTCAAACCCGAAAAGACCCAATAATAGAACGGAACCATTCATTATACTTTTATTTTTAGTTTTAAATTGTTTAATTTAGTAGTCTGCGTTACTTAATTATTTGTAAATTAATTTACCTAATACCTACTACATAAAATACAATTGATTTAATATACTACGCCAATTCCCAAAACAAAACAAAGTTTTTAATTTTTGGGGATGATGCTGCTAGGAATTTCTTGATTCATGACTCCCTACACGTATCCCCTAGGTAGGTTGGTCCTCAAGTGAGAATCCCGGCCGACGGTTAGCATATATTGATAGATAGTATGATGCGAGTCGTGTTCCGATATCGTGTTAGGTGTAATATATTTTATAGAGAGAATGGGTCTGGACAGTTTTTTTTATAGAATTAGGGTGACAAACGAGCACACAGTCCACCTGATGGTAAGTGAATGCTGTGGCCCATAGACATCTACATTTATCCTCGATTAAGAATCAAAACGCAGATGTGTAGTTACCTCTGAGGACTAAGATGGAATGCCTCGTTTCTAGTAAACAAGGGTCTCCGGATCTCTACACTCACCATACAAAACACAGCAGTATTAAGCTGCTATTTTACGCTAGTATTATGTGAGAGCGTGGTCCTTCCTCAAGTTGCATTGCGTATAAGAACTGGTTGCAACGCGGCCGTTTATTGGTGTCAGGTGCCTGGTTGTGGAGGTTAGCGGGATCCGAAGCACGATTGCACTGCTGGCTGACCGTAGATAGTCGGGGGCCCAATTAATAAGCCAGCCACTCAAGACAGGCTGCCCCGCCAGCTCACTAAAAATCCTGGGATGGCTCCACCATGCCGGTTGGCGACCGGAGGAGAGGGCCTGGTGGATATTTCCAAGGGGTTCAAGCGTCTCCGTGATTTTCATGCTAGGTACTAGGACTAGGACTAGGAATAGGACTCTGTTTGCTTCCCTAGGTTATATGTCTGACGCCTCGTCCAACTGCAATTCTCTCAACCTATTCACTCCAGCAATTATGAAAAAGTAAAAAAGAAGAGTACGTTTGTACAGCGGTTGCACTCCCTCTCCCTCAAAGTGCACCTCACAATCATCCGAGGCCTGCACTCTAATCTCAATACAGTCCGTTACCACCTTGAGACTGACAAGCCGCACTTACTCTTCTTGACTGAGACGCAGATCAGATGTCCTTATCCCTGGGTAGACATTAGAGCATAATTTGCATCAGCGCCCCGGAGTCTGAGTTTAGGTCCGCAACGACTTCTGCTGTGAGCGTCTCCGTCATCTTGAAGACCCCACTTTCTCTACGTTCTTGGTAGTCATAGACACAGGGATTTTGGGTATTCATAGAGCCAAGGTGAGCAGGCTTGGAGCCTTGGAGTACACTAACCGCCTTCAGTTGTTAGGGGTTGAATTTTCTCCGAACCTCAACTATGAGCTGTTTTGTTGTTGTTGTTGTGATTGCAGAGACGTGCTAAGAGGTTCATTGGTGACCTTGATTTTGTTAAAACCAACCAGCCTTTGTCAGCCTTAAGCGTAGGCGCAGAGTAGCCAGCCTCTCGGTATTCTGTAGTATGTATTTCGGAGAGTGTGCGCAGGAATTGCACGCTTTAATTCCACTCTCTCCTTTCCACCATTGGACGATTGGGCGGTCGGCGGGTCTTCACCCCTTTGTTGTCGATATTCCACGCATTAGAACCAAACGGTTTACTTCAACTTTTTTAATGCGTACAGCAAAAGAGTGGAATAATTTGCCGGCCTCTATCTTTCCGTCCGAATACAATGTGGGCGTCTGCAAGGCAAGCGTGAATAGGCATTTGTTACGCTAAGACAGTGCGATTTAACATCTAGGGCTGCATCACCACTTACCACTAGGTGGGATTGTGGTCAAGCACTGGCTTATAAAAAGTAACAAAAAATATAACATCGTTATTTGTAATATAACGATATAACGTTATTAGCATTATTTTCGTTTTTGTTACCGTGTATGCTGACAGTACAATCTCGATGAGACGCCATTTCTAATACCATTTATTATCAGCACGAGTTAGTGCACAAACTTATGTTGATTGCATTACTCGTAAAAAGTAAGTTATTAATTTTAAATTGACATTATATTCAAAGATCCTGTGCAGTTATTTTGTAATTTGATTACCGTGCTTTAAGTGTATTATTGTAAAATAATTTTATTATTCACTTTACATAAAATATATAATTTAAATATTATTAGGTAACATTACAGTCGATCAAAGGTTCACTGATGAACATAAACTTCCTCCATAGATTGCCTCACAGGGGCATATTTACCATAGTTGCCACACCTTATAAGCGGGTTGGAAACCTCAGTTTTTAATCTGTATTCATCTGTCATCAGGAAGATTATGCTGTCTATTTCCCAGTTTGTTTCTCACTGTCGCCTCTTACGACACCACAAGATGATATGGGATAGTGGATATTATTACACGGCCACTACTCGGTTAGATTTAAATTCTTTTCAAACATCCTTCCGGCTCATAAGTAGTCCACAGCTGAATGCATACAGATCTCTATAAAGACAGCCCTCAACAAAGGTCGCTCAGACAGATGCAACAAATCACCGTCCTAAGCCAGCTGTGTGCAACGACTCCCTGCACGTCTCATTATATCATCGTTGCAGTGGTAAGCCATCGGGGATGGAGCTGACAAGGTGATTTGATTGCCCAGTTCCTGATCACAGTGTCTTATTTAGTTTACAAATGTTATAACACACGCACCGACTAAATGTCCCGCTGCTATATATCCTTGTTGAGCGTTGGTGGTCTTCAGTTCACATGCGCTTGCAGGGATAATGATGGAGATCGCGAAAACAATACACGCGTACGAAATTATATTGAAACCAGCCAAACTTGTCATAATATAGCTGTACGGACCAAATCCTACAAAGAAAACATTGTTGATTTGTGACTTGAAAAAAACCTTAACGACATTATCACGGGAAGTATACCCGGGAAGTATACTACGGGAAGTATATGAATGAAATGGATACAAATTTCAAGAGTTTGCGAGTTTGAGTTGAGAGGTTCAAAGAGTTTAAAAGTGGTTACATGTTTTAAGTATATATGCATTTACAAAATAATAATTTAAAAATTGTGGAGGATCGCTTATCAAAACCTCATCAACTGAACATTGAGATTAATCACAGAATAAATAATAGTACAAGAACAGAAGGATTACTATCTGACAGCAAACTTGCTTAAACCTAGTCACTACGTCCCTAATGTTCATAATATTTTGCACGCCTAAGAAGCGACCTTCGTGATATTAGCCCGCCGCGTGCTGCGTTATAAAAATTAATCCAGCGCGCGTATTAAGTCAAAATGCACTTTACGTCCGCGTGCGAGTGTCTATCACTTAGCCCGTTAGTGCCTTTGTTAAAGCCGCTTCTACTGTAGCGTTAAGTGTTGCGAGAAAATAAATTGAATCCTTTGATATTAGTTGGTAGTGGAATAGATTAATGTTAATATGCAACATCGAGAAAAATTAAGATTATAACAGCGTGAACGTCAGATACGTCAAAACCCGAAACTCACATAATTTACCTACTTATCACGTTTTGTTTAACATTTTTGTTATTTACAAACATGTGACCCTCGACGGCATTATTAATGAAAGTAGCTAGCACTAGCACTGACAAGTTAACTTGCACTGACTGCTTTTTTGGGGTTATTGACATTGTACGCGAAAAAATCGAAAACTGCGAAGCTGTGGCCAGGTCGCTAACCAAATAATAAATCTGTAACTATGGCGTCAGTATCTGGGTACCTAAATATCTAAATTTACCTATAATTGAATCTTATCCTTCCATATCCTTTGGAGCAGTAAAGAATGTCAACATTCCTATTGTTATTTAAGCATCCGTGTGCTATGTAGTACTTTTTGATAACATAAGGCGCGCATCAGCTCAAACGCGCGATTGACAACCTCACTAAATTTGCCTCCTGTAGGCGGCCTTGCATCGTAGGTATAATTTCATGCCTAAATTGCGGAGTAAGACAGGCTTGGTTTAATGCCACTGGCTTCTCCGTTGGTCTAGTGGTTGTAATTGCGACAGCTAATCATGTGGTACCGTGTTCATCGAGATTTTCTGTCCTATCACACTATATATAGGTTTAAGAAAATAGGGAGTGCTACAAAAAAGTGCACTATAATTTCTTTTATAATTATTTTTCTTTTAGTCGCCGTTGAGTCAGACCGTGACTGTAATTCGACTCGGATGACATTGAAAATTTCGGGAATCAAGGAAGTAACACAACATTACTATTTAAAAATGTATTTATTGCTTTTCGAAGTATTCTCCGCGAAATTTGACACACTTTTCCATACGATGGAACCAATCATTGAAGCAACCATTCCATTCGGAAGTTTGGGTCTCCAAAATGGCCGTTTTGTAGGCGTCCATAGCTTATTCAGGTCATGAAAATCTCTGTCCACGCAATTTATTCTTTATTTTAGGGAAAGTATAGAAATCATTAGGGCTTAGGTCGGGGCTGTACGGCGGATGGTCTAATAATTCTATGTTTTCTTGCTCTAAAAACTCTTGTTCTGTGTGCGGGGTGAGAACTCGCATTGTCGTGATGGAGGATGATGCGGCGGTTGCAGTTTTCTTTACGGAGTTCAGAAACGAACTGTGGCAAACAAATGCTGGCATACCATTCTGCATTATCCCTTTTTATTTATTTTTATTTATTTATTTATTCTTTTTTGTACACCACAATACAGAAACATCAATACAGTTAAAACTAATTAAAGTATGTACAATAGGCGGTCTTATCACTGAAAGTGATTTCTTCCGGACAACCTTTGCGTAGAGGAATGATGCAAACAAAAGTTACAAAAAGAGGGGGGGCATACAAAATAATAATAATAAAACACAATAATACATACAAATAAAAGTAAGTGAAAGTTATATATAAAATATCATATAATAGATTAAATGAAAAGAGTAAGAGAAAGGTAAAGTAATTTATCTAATAGCGTTCTAAATAATACGATTTAACAAGAATTTTGAAAGAGTGAAGAGATTTAGCACGACGAATATGTAGAGGTAAGGAGTTCCACAATCGCACAGCGGTTACGGTGAAGGATTTCTTGAAAAAGGAAGAAGAGTGCAAAGGTGTAGAGAGAGAAAGATTGAAGGAGGATCGAAGGAACCGATTATGGGTAAGAGAAAGATACTGGAAACGGTTTTTAAATAAAGAGGAGTAGAAGGATTAAACAGCACACTATACAACGCGGAGAGAATGTGAGTATTCCTGCGAAGGCGGATCGGGAGCCATTTGAGCTGTTTGCGAAATTCGGAGATATGATCATATTTGCGAAGCCCAAATATAAATCTAATGCATAAATTTTTTGTCCCTCAAGAGGAATAGTCGTAACATGGCCGGTTTTGGAGACAAGCGTGGCCACCATTTTATTTTGCAACACTCCGTGAACGAACAATTTTTGTTGGCTTTAACTCATTTTCGAACACCCAAACAGGACATCCAGGATTCGTTACCTGATACGGTATTGTATACAGCATTTGAGGATCCTGCGTGGAACATTTCGAGAGTTCTGACGCACCAAGTAGCGCGAGCCGCTTTTTGATCTTCACAGAGCGAATGCGGTATCCATTGGGAAAACAACTTCTTTACACCTAATTGTTCATGCAAGATTATTTGTATTTGACTCATGCCAATGTCTAAAGTTGCCTGAATTTCGCGGTATATCACTTGTCGATCTTCCTCAATCAGCTTACGCACAGCATCAACGTTTTCTTGGGTGACTGCAGTTTTTGGACGATCTTGACGGGGATCATCACTGAGCTTGACACGTCCACGTTGAAATTCAGCAAACCAGCGATAAATTGTGGTTTTGGATGGGGCTTTATCACCAAATGCAGAAATCATCCGGTCAACACACTGTTTTTGTGTTAAGCACTTCGAAAGTCATAATAAATCATCGCTCTTGAATTTTCTCGAGTCAATTCCATTTTCTCAACGACTAAAAACAAGTTTGACAAAACCTTGTGACAAGACTCTTTTTTTAAATAAATAAATGGTATTCGATTTTTAAAACCAAGGAGTTTTCAATTAAAAAGATTTTAATATGACAGGAACAGTGGAAATATTCCATTCCCGATACTTTTAGTGCAGCCTAATATTACAATTCTTTTGTTAATTTGGAACACAAATTTTCTGGTGTTTTTTACTTTAGATGATTTTTGATATAATTGTGCAGTGTTTAGTGTTAATATTTTCTTTCTACGAATACAAAATTACATTGACTGGGTTATTCTCAAATAAACATATTTATATGATTGAAATTATTCCCACGTAAATATGTGTTAATATAAATCACCTGTAGGAACTTGATAATTTTTTGACGTAATCACAAGTGTAATTCAAAACCAAAAGGGCCTATGTAGAACATATTTTTTACATTCCAATTTTTTACGTAGTAAGCTTATTTCAGTTTTTTCGACCAACGCGTATAATTTTAATATCTCTTTGTCCAATGTGGTCATTTTAGTTGCGGCACTGTAAGAATGCTCTAATTTCTTTTATAAAACAGACGTGAAATTAAATTTACAGTCTACATGTAATATGCAATTTTTCTCTACACGAACACGCTCAATGACTCAGGCAACTTTACAGCTATTTTATTAATGTATATTTATTGTTTAATATAATATTTCCTCTAAGTTAAATTTGACGGCTTTATATGGAAATAAATTATTAATTATTAATAAAAATAAAGACTCGACTTCAGACGCAATGAATTTTACTGGTTTGCAACGTATCATTGATATGGATGAGAAAAAACATCAATAGGCTTGTAGATGGAGCATTCACCGTCTACTATGACTATGATGCTTTGATCGGCAAGATATTTGGTGATCCAATTGGTCTATTTCTCTGGAAGCTAATAGGAAAGAATTCTAAACTAACGGTCAAGGCCTCGCCCTTGGACTCTACTGCTTCCGCCGACGGATCAGAGTTACGGTAAGGTTACCTTTTGTAGAAATCGACTTTTTTAGGATATCGCCTGGTACCGAAAGAGACCGGCCATGACAGACCTGTGGTTTGATAGTTCTGAGCGGTCGCCATATTTAGGGATGAGTTTGAGACCACGCCTAGGGTGCAGGAGTTTCGGAAAACTGGTATGGATTTTATTGCATTAATGTGATATTGAGTTATTGAATATTATGAACTATGTGGTACGCTTACACTGACTTTTTGGTTTTGTAACTTGTCGCGATCTGTCCTTCTTTGTAATAAAATATAAATAGTTTACCTGGATAACAATATAATATATAAAAATATAATGTAAATAATTATTGTATTAAAGCGATTAATTCGAATACGAATCACAAGCGTTAACAACAAATTGGTATCTGATGTGTAATTATTTTTAAAATTTTGGTTATATTGTAATATTTTTGTATAAAGCAGAAGAAAATCGCTTATGTCGATTTTACATAAAGTGTCGAAATAATTGTAAATTACTTGAAAGTGCATGAAATATATTTTGATCTAACATTTTTCAAATAATGATGTATATTAACGATTTAAATTGATAAAAGACGGGTGTTTTGATTTATAATAAATATTTAATATGGAAATAATCGTATTGCGGAGTTATTAAAACAAACCTGCCAAATCCAATGCAGCTTCTATGTTAATTTTACCGTCATTTTCAAATTTTTTATTGACGCTCATTTCTTAGAATTAACTTTTAGTGATTATAAACACTCGTTTAATTGAATTTCTTTGTTTTATTTATATATGTGTTCACCATCACAAATGTCGAACAACATAATATTGTCGTTGAGAAAACTAGATATGATTCATTATCTTATCTTAAGAAATCTTTAAGTTATTCGAATGTAGATTCGATACCGTCCAGACATTGTTCTTTATCGTTTTAAAATTTCAATACAATCAGTTCAGCTATTCAGAAGAACACAGCAATAACAGACTAAATTAAAAAAAATAGTTGTTATGTCTTAATAGCATTAGCACCCCCTGAGCTTTATAATAGCCGATTCTAATAGCCGGAAATATTCATTTTAGCGTTACATTCACTTCAATTTTATGAAAGTAAAGATAAACTGGATATTTACTAAAATAATCCGTATAGTTGTGGCGGCTCTGTGATCTCGCCACAAGCGATAAAACACATCGAAGCCTAAATCGCGCTATCAAAGTTCCGAATCAAAAACAGTATATATAGAATAGCTCCGAAGTACCACTCGGAGCGTTGGCCGCTTCCCAGGCAGAACACCTTACCCGGCGGGAGATCTCCGCTTTTCCTTCCTCGGCCACAGTGGAATCTGTCGCATCTTACCTGCATATCTTACCAGATCGTCACTCCATCTGGTGGGGGCCGCCCCACATTGCATACCGGTACGAAGCTGTCACTCGAGAATCTCCCTTCCCCATTGGTTGTCGGCTCATCGAGCTGTATGGCCGGCCTATTCCCAGTTCAGCTTACTAATACGTTGGGCTTTGTCAGTTACTATGGTTTTACTGCGGATATCCTCATTTCTATTTTTATCAAGCACAAACCCCGATCATAGCTCTCAAATGCGTCATATAATATTTAATTATTATATATTTTTTTTAAAATGCTCAAAAAAGGCGAGAACTTCAATACACTTTGTCTTAATATAGAATCCTGAAGCTATTTAGTAGAAATAATTTTGTTTCATTTAGTTCTTTGTAGTTGGCGTTTATACTTTAATATAAAAGTTTTATCAGAATCGTTATGCCCACGAAGCGCTCAATAATTCATCAAAGTATCTTAGGAATTCTTGCATAGTAACGAATAGGGGAGAAGCAAATAAACATACATAGTAATTATATAAATATTGGATACTTTGTTTCTCCACCATTGTCTAACTTAATCTACACGACTTGTCTAACGTGACCGTGAATACTAAGAGATGCCAGAAAATTGATTCAAAAAGTCACCGATAACGATAAAAACAGTTAACGCAGAATACGCTGTGAATTATGTTCCTTTGAAGTATTTCTTCGATGATTATTTATGTTCACTGATAAATAACGAAGGTTAAAAGAGTGACTTTGATATTGTAGGCACAGAATAAATTATAGTACTACGTACAGAAGTTGGACTCTTTTGATGTTGACTGCTTGCCGACGTTTAATAGCCTACATAATTATTATTAATAAAATGAATTGCTCACGCAAGCTAAATAAAACTTTATCGCTGCGCGCTAATGTCCGTATTACTTTGCATCTTTTCCCCTACCTACATCATGGCAGATTTTCCGTGTTAACTAGGGCTGTCAATAAAGAGTAAAATAATAGATTACGAAATGTTAAGTAAGTTACTTAGTTGAAGTACCAATTCTGATTGCCTGACCATATATTCTCAACTATGTGAGTTCTGTGTGGCCAACGTTTGAATTTTGTAAGGCCATTCGTCGAGAATCACGATGATTGGCTCGGAAGGTATAGGTACATAGTGTAAACAACAAATATAACAAGTCACGTTTAACCGATCATGCGGGGAGATCTGTTCATGATTTTGCCTTGGCATATGGTCTGACACAACTGGTTACTTTGCCTACGCGGATTCCAGATGTGGAGGATCATGCACCTTCCCTGTTGGACCTTCTGCTGACCTCTCACCCGGACGGATATCAGATTTCCGTCGACGCCCCTTTAGGCTCCTCGGACCATTGTCTTGTCCGGAGTGTGGTGCCACTCACGCTGAAATCGCGGTTGCATTCTGCAGGCTGCCGCCGTGTTTGGCACTATAGGTCAGCCGATTGGGATGGGATGCGGTCTTTCTTTGCATCCTACCCTTGGGGGGCGGGTTTGCTTCTCGCCGGACGATCCCAACGTTGTTGCGGATTCTGTCGCTGATGTGGTACTTCAGGGTATGGAACTTTTTATTCCTTCCTCTGTGGTGCCCATTGGAGGCAAATCTCAGCCATGGTTTGGTCGCTCCTGTAAAATAGCATCATGCTATAAGCAGGAGTGCTACCAGGCCTGGGCTGACGCATCAGCGTCCAGGGATGTAAACACCAGCGCTCTAAGAACTATAATTCCGCCTCTAGGTCCTTCAAAAGAGTCATTGCCAAGGCAAAGTCAGAGCACATAGGCAGAATTGGCGAGAAACTAGTTCATCTTCCTTCTGGAACCCGTGCATTCTGGTCTCTCGCCAAGGCTGTCCAGGGGAATTTCTGTCAGCCATCTCTTCCATCTCTGCACAGGGAGGACGACTCACTGGCCCACACCGCAAAGGAGAAAGCCGATCTTCTAGGCTCTTTCGTTGCGTCTAACTCGACTCTCGATGACGGGGGGAGTACGCCGCCGACCATCCCGCGGTGTGAGTGCTCCATGCCGGAAGTGCAGTTCACTCAGCGCTCGGTTCGCAAAGCACTCCTCTCCCTGGACATCCACAAGTCGAGTGGGCCTGACGGAATCCCCCCAATTGTGCTGAGGACGTGTGCTCCAGAGTTGGCACCGGTTTTAACGCGTTTTTTCCGGTACTCCTACTCCCTAGGCGTAGTCCCAAAATCATGGAAGACGGCTTTCGTCCACCCGATCCCTAAAAAAGGCGACCGCTCAGACCCGTCCAACTACCGGCCTATCGCCATCACCTCCTTGTTCTCCAAAACAATGGAGTCCATTGTAAACTGCCAGCTCATGAGGTACCTTGAGGATCACCAGCTGATTAGTGACCGCCAATACGGTTTTCGCCGTGGTAGGTCAGCTGGTGATCTTCTGGTCTACCTAACTCACAGATGGGCGGAGGCAGTAGAGTCCAAGGGGGAGGCATTGGCCGTTAGTTTGGACATTGCGAAGGCCTTCGATCGGGTTTGGCACAAAGCGCTTCTTTCGAAGCTCCCTTCCTATGGGCTTCCCGAGAAATTGTGCGATTGGATCACCAGTTTTCTTGCAGATCGGAGCATCAAGGTCGTTGTAGACGGTGCAAGCTCCGATTGCAAGCCTATTAATGCTGGTGTTCCACAGGGCTGCGTGCTATCGCCAACGCTGTTTCTTCTGCATATCAATGATATGTTGCAGACCCGTAACATTCATTGCTATGCAGATGACAGCACTGGTGATGCTCTTTACACCGGCCGAGCCAATATTTCTCGGGAAAACGTCTCCGAGTGCCGGGACAAACTTGTGTCTGAAGTCGAGTCTCTGCTGGACAGAGTCTCGGATTGGGGGCGACTAAATCTAGTCCAGTTTAACCCCCAGAAGACACAAGTTTGCGCGTTAACCGCTAAAAAGAACCCCTTTGTCGTATCCCCTCAGTTTCAAGGCACTCCCCTTGTTGCCTCAGCCAGTATCGGAATCCTCGGCGTCGACATATCGAGTGACGTGCAGTTTCGTGGTCACTTGGAAGGGAAGGCCAAATTGGCGTCTAAAAAGCTTGGCGTGCTCAGCAGAGCGGGACAGTATTTCATGCCGGCACACCGCCTGCAACTTTACAAGGCGCAGGTTCGGCCGCACATGGAATACTGTTCCCATCTCTGGGCTGGGGCTCCCCAGTACCAGCTCCTTCCACTTGACCACATCCAGCGCAGAGCGGCTCGAATCGTCGACGACCGAGTGCTTTCCGATCGGCTCGATTCTCTGGCACTGCGAAGAGATGTTGCATCCCTTTGCATTTTCTTTCGCATATACCATGGAGAGTGCTCTGAGGAATTGTTCGGATTAATCCCAGCCGCCAAATTTCGTGAACGCACTACGCGGCAAACGTCCCGATACCATCCACACCATCTGGATGCTTGGCGGTCCACCACTGTACGTTTCAAAAGGAGTTTTCTTCCGCGTACAACCTCTCTGTGGAATAATTTACCACCGGCGATTTTTCCGGACCGATACGACCTGGGGACCTTCAAGAAAAGAGCTTACTCCTTTCTAAAGGGCAGGCAACGCATCTGCAATTCCCCTGGTGTTGCAGTTGATCATGGGCGGCGGTAGTCACTTAACATCAGGTGAGCCACATGCTCGTTTGCCCCCTCTTCTATAAAAAAAAAAGTATACAACTTAGTTAAAAATCTTGTTAGCAAACAAAAACTTTAAATATTTTACAAGACAAGTATAGGTTTGTAAGTAAGTACTTGGATAGTGAAGTAATTAACAACTAAGTTTTGTAACAAAGTACTTAAGTGTTATTTTTGTAGTTAAATTATTACTTAAATCTTTTTTCTTTAAGTATCTATCTAACAAACAAAAATATTAAATAAATTTACCTTTCATAACTTCCTACTAAAACTCTTCGGTAACTTAAATAATAGTATATCTGAAACCTTTTGTTAGTCCCTCACCTGTAATGTTTTTATAAACTTTTTATATAGGAGAGGGGCAAACGAGCGTACGGCTCACCTGATGGAGTGACAACCTCCGCCCATGAACACCTGCAACACGAGGGAATTGCAGGTATGTTGCCAGCCTTTTAGAAAGTAGTGATCTCTTTTCTTGAAGGCCCCTAAGTTATATCGGTCCGGAGAAATCGCCGGTGGTAAACTATTCCACAGAGGGGTCGTCAGAGAGGTCACGCGAAAGAAAACTCCTAGTGAAATGTACAGTAGTGGACCGATAAACATCTAGATGGTGTGGATGGTATCGGGAGTTTTACTGCGATGTGCATTCATGAAATTTGGTGGCTGGGATTAATCTGAATAATTCCTCATACGGGATTCTCATCTACCACGGGGAGCACTGAGATAGAAAATGCAAAGAGATACAGCATCACTTCGCAGCGCCATTGTATTTCTTGAGAGGACTCGGTCGTCAACGATTAGAGCTGCTCTGCACTGGATGCGGTCAAGTGAAAGGAGCTGGTGCCGGGTAGCCCCAGCTCAGAGATGGGAACAATATTCCATGTGAGGCCGAAACTGCACCTTGTTAAGTTGCAGGTGCCGGCATGAAAAACTGTTCAGCTCTGTTGAGCGCAACAAGCTTTTTAGAGGATAAATTGGTCTTCCTTTCCAAGTGACCCCGAACCTGCACGTCATTCGATATGTCGACGCCGAGGATTTCGATACTGGCTGGGGCAACAAGGAGGGTACCTTGAAACTGAGGAGATACGACAAAGGGATTATTTTTATCGGTAAACGCGCAAACTTGTGTCATCTGAGAATTAAACTGGACTAGGCCCCCAATCCGAGACTTTCTTCAGCAAAGACTCGACTTAAGACACACGTTTGTTACGGTACTTGGCGACATTTACCCGAAAAATATTGGCACGGCCGGTGTATAGAGCGTCATCAGTGCTATTGTCCGCAGCAATGAATGTTTCTAGTATGCAACATATTGTTGCGCGCCTAAGTTGACGTCATGTACCCGGCACTACCGCCATCTAGTGTCGGGGACGAGAGCGAGGAGGGCTTCCTAGAAAATGTTAATCTTGACTTTCGACCAACAGCGCCATCTAGTATCGAAGAGAAGAATTAAGCTTTCTAGAAACCCCACACTCGAACTTTCTGCGTCTGGTCGGTCGGCGCTCGTATCCAATGGAATATTCTGGATGTTTCGGTGAAAATGTGTATTTAAAGCCGCTGCAACCCGCGATGGGGCAGTATTGAATTTGGCGAGACAAGCAAAGTTTCGGAGCGAAATAAAGTGAATCAGTGTGGTTAATTATTGGTATTTGAAGTTTTAATTGGTGTTCGGTAATAAAAGTGTAAATTTTGTTAATTCAATCGGCAGTTTTTATTGTCACCTCAAGCTTGTAACAATATCATTGATATGCAGAAGGAACAGGGTAGGCAATAACCAGCCTTGTGGAATACCAGCATTCACAGGCGGCCTTTGTTATTATTAATAATTAATAATAAATTTCTATATAGGTAATATTTTAAACAATCAAAAATGCAATAATAAGCATAAAGTTAAAATAAGTACATTTCAGACAGGCACAAAATATATAGTTAAAAATAATTAAATTGAATTAATAATATTCTATTGAATTTGGCTATACAAATAAAATAATACCATAATTTATTATAATAATTTTAATTAATTAATTATGGTATATCCATTTCCGGGTGAAGGCCTCCTCCATCCTTTTCCATGAGTTTCTGTCTGCTGCTAGCCTCGTCCACGTTGCTCCTGCCACCTCTACAATGTCGTCGCACCAGCATGCCCGCGGTAGACCGCGCGAGCGCGTCGCATCACGCGGGTACCAATGAAGCACCCGTTAAGTTCATCTCCCATCACTAATATAAAGATAAATAACATTTATAAAATAATTGGAAAATTGGTCAAAAATTCTCTAAGTTATTGAGCGTTTTCTTGTACATACATGGTGGGTGTTCGTGTAGAAATTGCTCATATGAGGGAGCTGCCGGAGAAGCATACCCCAGGGTGTACATATATATATATATATATATGTGTGTTTATAGCATTGTTAATATTCTTTTTTTTTTAAATAAAAAAAAATATGGGGTGGTCCGGTCCAACTACTATAGTACTGTTGCACAATGTATATTAGGGACTTATGATAGTAACGTCTATGATATATGTGATATTTCACATTGAGCCTATAACACTAAACTTTTTCATGGACAAGTAGTCTCTAAATTTAAGTTTATATGGTTTAAAGTGCTGTGGGTGGGTGTGGTCGGATCCGACCGCTTGGAATTTGACGGAACGACGGAATGCATATTGAGAGGTTAAAACAATGTTAATATATACAGCAACAAATATTGTGAGTTTGTTATGCAAATAAATAGCATTAGGGGTAACTGACTTTTTGTGATTTTTTAAATAATCGTATATGACGTTCGATTCTTAGTCGAGATGTCTATGTCTATGGGCCAAATTATCCACTTACCATCAGGTGGTCTGTGTGCGAGTTTGTCACCCTTATTCTACATATAAAAATAACAAATCAATCCATTTGTTGTTTTTTCTCCATAAGTGCATAGTAAAAGTAAAAAAAGTCATACAAAGTACTTTAGAGCAGTGCACACCTCAATTGTCCATTCAGGGTGGACGAGCGCATCTAATCTAATGAGACATTCTATTAACAACGCGTAAAGGTTTGTGGCACTGAATACTAGATGTCACCACCGTGTAAAGCAAAATTAGAACTTAGATTTTCTTCGGAGTTGCACGCCACTGTTGCACATGATTCAAGCAGGGACGTCAAAAAATCAATAACACAGCGCATGCGTTACGCGGCTGCAATATCCGCAACACAACTGTACGTTTATGGAGCCCTAGTACTACCGCCCACGGATACGAAAGTTTTCTGCCCTCAATCAGAGTTTCCCAGGACCAGGAAAACCTTTTAATTCAAAAGTAGATGGAACTAATATCGCAGTCAATCCTTGGAATCTCAATATATATATATATATAGGATATCCATCGCCCCATATTATCCCGTGGGTGTCGTTAGAGGCGACAAAGGGAAACAAAGCAACCCTTCCCGGGAGACCCCCCTCGGCAAGGAGATGGGCAGGAGCGTCTTCCTAATATCGACCAAAAACAAATTGTGTTTACCCATCTGCATGCCAAACACTTGGTACTATTATTTATATTGTGGCCAAACGTAGCAAGTATGGCAAGTATGGAAAATATGAGGAAATCTATATGAGGGAGGCTTATGTTCGTTTAATTGGTGGTAACGAATATTTTGCATTTGTCACGCTTAGCAGGTGGCTTAGAATGAGGTTTTTAAGACGTTATTAGGAAGGTGCTGCTGCCCAACTCATAGTTTGTTTACCACTGTCGCCTCTTACAACACCCAAGGGGTGATTTGGGGTAGTGGACATTCTCATACCGCCGCTACCCAGATATCATATTATGGATTACTATCTAGTATTACTAGGAATAGAAAATTCATTGGAAAATCTTCGAAAGGAATCAAATAAATTACACGTTTTAAGTACACGAACATTTACATAATATTCAAAACAAAGATGTTACATAGTAACATAATTGTGGGTACATTATTTACAAAACAACCCTAACTTACACTATAATAATATAAGTTGACTTTGTAAATTGTACGCTCTTCTACACTTTTCCAAAAAGGAGGTTCTCAATCAGAGCGTGTTCTTTTTTTGTATATATGTTTTTATTAGGAATAGCAGACCACTACTTAGTATAATGTTACACAAAATAATATTAACTTAATGTACAAAATACTGTTAACACAATGTAGTCAGGCTGACCGCTGAGCTTAGCGGTCAGCCGCCGTAGAGTCTATCACCTGAAGATGCCTCGTGTAGAGGCGAAACACGTGTCGTATTATCGTCGATGGTGTGTCTTTCTTGGAATAGTGGTGTTGGGAGTAGTGATGCCGGGATGTAGTGGTAACGGGGTTAGTGCACGCAATTGAGGGAGGGCGGGAGGTGCTCTTCAATCCAGGTAGACACATCATTGTATTTAATTAGGCGGATGGTTGCAAATTAATAACTTTATTATAATTGTTATGATGGATTTCCGCAAAGTAACGCCTGATTCTATCAATAAATATGTAGTTAAATACACTATCCACTTAATAAAAAATGTGAATATCAACATAAATTATCGGACGCGATTAGATGCTAAGCAAGAACTGTTGATCTGGAGTACGTAGTTAGGTACAGTCGCCAGCAATAAGATGTAAACACCTACATTCAACTTTATTATTACTTTACAAGTTAAAACTCAATGTGCCGGTGCAGTTACTTGCGCCTGAGTTACTGAAAGAATTTCACTGAGTTACCCACGTCTAATTGCTTATTCCATAAGTGTTTGTGTTGGGTGGTGGTCAACGCTTTCCATTAGGTGGTGTACCCATGTTCGTTTGCTCGCACTTCCATAAAAGAAAGGTGTCGCCGACAGGGATCGAACCCGAGTTGCTTGCGTTCTTCTGATTTACCACGGGTCTAGAATTAGGTATTGGTAAGTATTAAAACACAATTTTTATGATTTTTAAGCAAGGAGTTAGAAAGCAGATGATAACTTTTGAAAATAAGAATTAACTAGAGAAATTTAATGTTACTTCAAGATCTTCTGCTTGTTTTCCGTTATTCAATTTGTGTATAGCTTGTATAATATCTGTAGATTCTTCTTCATGTCCTTTCGTAACTACATATTTTGGGCTCTCCAGCACGAAGAACAAGAGCAATAGAGCAGCTAGAAGACTTGATGTAGAGTAGACGAGGAGTAGAGTTCACCAAGAGTTCCAGTAGGTGCCCAAGCCGGGAACGTAGAAAGAGAACGGTAGCAAAATAATGGTTATGGCGATTACTGAAAGAATTACTCCTTGCTGTATCGCCTTTGATAAAAAAATGCTATCGTTGCTCGGACAAAAAACCCTTTATTAATTCTTTCTTATTGTAAGTACATTTAATATTTTAATATATTGAAATCGTAGTTTGAAAACTAATCAAAGCCTTTAATAAACCTTTAATATTAAACACCGACAGTAAAAATGAATATAATAAAATAATTCCTATATGATTTTAATCCTTTCTGACCTCAATTTAACAAAAATTTCATACCATTAATTATTTAATAAAAAAGAGAATTATTAAAAAGGTTAACAGTTGGCAAAGATTTATATCTTTATCTATTACATAAGTATATAAGATTATTAAGATATCGCGTAACATGCTTATACAAAAAAAAAAACAGTAATTGTGAACGTCCTCTTGAGTAAAGAAGTCGGTTTCTTTACTCATGTGCTTATACTAGATAAGATTTAAGATACGACAGATACAGAGATATTTTACTACAATGTTATTATCTTAGTTATATAATCTGTACTTACCACCGTTTGCTGTGTAAATAAAAATATATTTTTTTTGATCCTGCAGGGAAATGGTTTTTTTTTTTTTTTTTTTGATGGAAAATCATCTAATGACCCCTTTCGCTCTGGGTGGAGCGTAAGGGAGTGTCAGACTTTTACTGACTAAAACCATCCGTGTTCCTTCAGTGCCCTTACGTTCCGGAGCCGCGGTATCTCTTTCGAACAGCCCGCAGCCCCGGCAGGCGTCGGCCCTTGCGGGCCCCTTCACGCTGCTGACAGCTCTTTGAGGCGCGCGTGGAACAAAACGCGCCGTCGACACGGCCTGTCGTCATTAGACGGACGGACGACGAGCTACCCATTGCTCGCCGTCCACAGGCCCGCGCCTACGGTGGCCGGGGGCCACGACGTAGCCCCCGAGCAGGGAAATGGCTGCGACTTGCATTATATTTTTTTCAAGGGACAAACGGGATTACGGTTTACCTATGAATAATTCAATGCAACATATCCGAACTTACAGGATTAAGGTGATTTGTCGGCTTTAAAAAAGAAGTATGCCCATGATATCTTGAAGATCTCTCAATCGTAATAGTCTGGAAAAAATGTGGTAGGCGATACCACTAAAATATCCGCGCCGGAAGCAATGGAATTAATAATTGCAATTTTAAGTGCATATTTTTGCTCAGCGATGAAGAAAAATATCGTGAGAAAACCTGCATTCCTGAGAAAAAAAAATTAAGACATGTGAAGTCCGCCAACACGCACTGGGGTAGTTCAGTGCGGCGGACACTTCCTTGCCCTAAAACCTCAGAAGTGAGAAGAGACCTGTGCCAAGCAGTGGCACGTATACTGGCTGTAACTTATTTTATTCAGAAGAATCGGGTATATTTTGTGATCTTTCCCAGACCTTCAATTATGTTCACCACGAGACGTTAATAAGGAAAATTGAAAAATCTAAACCACTTATTATTTTATATTAAAGTAAAAGAATCCAACTGAACACCAAGATCACGCAGTTCATTTACTCTCGTTGGTAAATTATCGTCAAACTTATAGTTAAAGAAGATGGATTTTTTTCCTGGTAAATGAAATAATACTACATTTCCTGATGTTCAATTAAAGATGGTTGGCTTGACAATATGAACTTAGCCTACACAGACCTTCTTGAAGTAATTTGCAGTCTTCTGTAGATTTGATAGACCTGAAAATTTTCATATCATCTACAAAAAGCGGAATTTTGGAATTATGGAAATAGGATATGACATCATTTATAAATTATATACAGTAGTAGACCAAGATACGAATCCTGAAGAACGCCTGAAGAAACTAGGAGAAACGATGAACGCCTGACTAATTGTTGCCTGATTTCTAAGTTAAGAGGATATCCATCGAAATAAATCACCATGTACACCAATTTGATCTAATTTGTGTATCAGATATCATATGAAATTTTGTCGAATGCTTTGGGTTTTTCAACAAGAACTTTGTTTTCTAAAACAAAATAAAACAAAGAGTTTAGATGAAGCTGATTCAAATTTTTATTGTATTACGAAGAGAAAAGTTTGGCAATTATGAATGAAAAATGATATCTGGCAAATGTCCACCACGACCACGCTGACAGATGTCGATTCTTTCATCAAAGTTTTTAATCACTTTTTGGCAAAATGGCGGGTCTATTTCGTTAATCACGTCACGGATTTTGAGTTTTAAGGCCGCGATCGATTCGATTGGCTCCGTATAGACTCTGTCCTTAACATAGCCCCACAAAAAATAATCCAGTGGTGTTAAATCACACGATCTGGCTGGCCATTTAACAGCTGAATTTCGTGAAATTATGCGATCGAGAAGTTTGGTTTGCAAAAAATTGATCGTTCTGTTGGCTGTGTGACATGTGGCACCGTCCTGTTGAAACCACATGTTTGTGATATCGATGTCATCAATAATAGGCCAAAATTGAGATGTTAACATCTCGCGATAGCGTGATCCATTGACCGTTACCGCATTTCCAGCCTCATCTTCGAAAATCGGCCCAATCACACCTCCAGACCACATAGCGCACCATACAGTGACACGTTGAGCATGCAAAGACTTCTCAATAATCGCTTTAGGATTTTCAGAAGCCCAAATGCGGCAATTTTGCTTGTTGACGTACCCTGACAAGTGAAAATGGTCTTCGTCCGAAAAAATTATTTTTTTTCAGAAAAACCAGCGGGCTGTTCCTGAATGAATTGAGCGAATCTACGGCGATGTGAATGGTCGATCAGCTTCAATTCCTGCACCAGTTGAACCTTGTAAGGCTTCAAAGCCAAATCCTTACGCAAAATTCACCATGTGGTGGTTTTGGGTAACCCCAATTGTTGAGAACGTCGAGGAATTGACAAATTTGGATCTTCTTCAACACTATGGCTCACGGCTGCGATGTTTTCGGTTGAACGAACCGGTCGAACACGCGTTGGTGTTGGCACATTTTGTACCGAGCCTGTCGATTCGAATTTAGCGACCAAATTCTTAATAGCGGTCTCAGAAGGACGATTATGTTATCCGAAAATATCACGAATTTTACGAAACGTAACTTTAACAGAACCACCATTTTCATAGACTGAATTCATTGTAGCAATTGCCAAAGCATCTACTACTAATAGGTCAAAAAACTAAATGTCAAAACTGTCATGTTGTTGGTGTTGCCCCAATTGAAAAACAAAGTTCTTGTTGAAAAACCCATTATAATCAGTGTATACTGCATCTATCTACTGTCCACTATGCATAGTAATATAGAAATGATCAAGAATTTCGCAAAGATTACTTTCTGTATTTGTCTTCTGTATTGTGCTGTATTGTTTCTGTATTGTGTCTGTGACTTTCTACACCCAAAACCATGTTTTTCAGGAATTAGAATTCGTCGAACTATTTGAGAGAATGTGTCATAAATAACTTTTTTAAATAATTTTAGCATAATTTCGAAATAGGACGGTAATTTGAAATATCGTGTTTATTACCACTTATATATGGATAATATGGGAGTTGTGAACGATTTTTTCCATAATAATAATAATAATAATAATAATAATAAGGCGTAGGGAAGTGACGACCCCATCGCCCGCTGACGAAACAGTTAAGTGACAAAACTGCTACGTCGGTGCAGTCAGTCAGCGCCTTGCCAAGAGGTGTGAGCGCCGTGCCTCGGCAGTACTCAGGGTGCAAAGGCCCGTTTGTGCTTACGGCCGTACAATGATACAATAAAACGGTGCCGGGCCTGGGCGTCTCCCGCTAATTGGCGCCCAAAAATGGATGATGGATAAGATTGGAAAACGTATAGGGCCGCTGCCTGGGGGTCGCCGGGGCGCGTCTGGAGCTGGCGCTGGACGCGGCAGCATGCGGGCCGCCAGCCGAGCGCGAGGAGCTGCAAGATCACCTAACAGCCCCCCGCATCCATCATCCCCACCAGACGGCTTGATGTCGGCAGGGTCCTCTCGGACTCGGCAAGCGGCATCCGCCGCTGGTGGAGTGCGCCGCATGCGTTGGACAAGGGATATGAACGCAAACGCAATGCGGGCGTACTATAGGGCGAAAGGGGAAGAAACTGCGGGGATAGCGTATCGGGCTCGGATGCATTGCTTTTTTGCTGAGCTGGAGCCGTCTATTCCCGTCACGGAACAAAACCTGGCAGACCGAGTTCGGTACATCATGCGCTCGAAAATATTCGATGATGCCGAGCTCGAACGACTACGACGTGAGGCCATTCCCTCATCGAATGAATTGGCTACGGCTGGGGATGAGGCTCCTCAGGCGACAGACCAGCTGCCACGAGTAGAAGCCGCCATGGATCTTCCAGTTGTGGGTGATTCAGACGATGATGAAATGGTCTCCCACGAACTAGAGCAAATGAGGAGTATATTGGAAGAGGCGATTTTAGAAACGCGCAGCATGCCTCTCGAAAATCGACCGCGACTTCCCCGCATACCCCTAAGCAAGCGAAATCGGGCTGTCGTGAGGGCTCTTAACCCAATGCTGGTAACCTATTTGGAAGCCAGCCGGGACCTTTGCGAGACGGACTCAGTTCTTTTTGGCGCCGCAGTGGCAGCTTGCCGTATTATTGGCGCCAAACTTCCCATGGCTGGACGCGCTACTAAACAAAGTAGCGCCATCCCAGCCTGGAGAAAAAGAATTGAGGACCGTATCGCAAAGGCAAGGGCCCTTATCGGCAGACTGATAAGCTTCAGGTCGGGTAATAATAGACCGAGGGTTGTGCGCACCGTTAGAATGGCGTTTGCTGGGACAAATATCAGTTTGTCCCAGCCGGATATCACGCAGAAACTAACGGAGCGCATAGACGACCTGAAGCAAAAGATTGCCGCTTGGGGGAAGCGGATTCGCCGATTTACCGAGAGGTCAAGGCGGTTCAACCAGAATCGTCTCTTCCAGAGTGATCAGAAGAGGCTCTACAAATCATTGGAGCGACCAGAGGTATGTGGAGCGGGCCCAGGACCGGATCAGGCTAACACTGTCGCATTTTGGCGTGGCCTGTGGTCAGAGCCCGTAAACCACAGCGAGGGCCCTTGGACGGAAGTTGTGGCGAGTCAGTGTGCGAGTATTACGCCCATGGACCCCGTCATCATAACGCCGGATGACGTAGCTGAGGCGGTCCGTAGAGCCCCGAACTGGAAAAGTCCGGGACTCGACGGACTGCATCACTACTGGCTGAAGGGGTTCATGGTGTGTCACGCTGTGCTCGCCCGTCAGTTTCAAGAGGCTCTCAACCAGAAGTCGCTCCCTAGCCTCTTCACTACTGGGATCACTCATTTGGTTCCTAAAGACCAGGTTACCACAGACCCGAGCAAATACCGCCCCATTACGTGTCTACCCACCATATATAAGACACTGACATCCATTTTGAGCGCGAGAATCACTCGTCACCTGGAGCTAAATCAGGTGATGTCACGCGCTCAAAATGGATGTCGGGGCGGTGGTCGTGGAACTAAGGAACCACTCCTCATTGACGCGGTCATTGGCAAAGTGGTGAAACGCAACCGTCGGAACTTCTCCGCCGCCTGGATAGACTACAGAAAGGCATTCGACTCGGTGCCCCATACATGGCTAAAGAGAGTCCTCGAGCTGTACAAGATAGACTGTACAGTGAGAGACTTCCTCGAGCTGTGTATGGGGCAGTGGAGTACGATCCTTTGTCATCTGGGTGAGCGGATGATGGCTGCGGAGAACCACATAAGGATAAGAAGGGGTATCTTCCAGGGCGATTGTCTGAGTCCAATCTGGTTCTGCCTCTCCCTGAACCCTCTCAGTACCTTACTGGAGGGATCCGGGAGAGGATTTCAGCTACGGAAAGGAGGGACAAAAGTGACCCACCTTTTCTATATGGACGACCTTAAGTTATTCGCCTCCAGTCGCTCCCATCTTGTGGAATTGCTAAAAATCACTTGTGAGTTTAGCAGTTCCATTGGAATGGAGCTGGGGACGGATAAGTGTGCGGTCCTCCATGTTGAGAGGGGAAGGGTTGCTAACTCTGAGGGCATAGATTTATCTATGCCCGTCAACTTAAGGACCCTTTCCGAGGCTGAAACATACCGATACCTGGGTATGTCACAGAACATCGGTATCGATGAGGCTGGTGTGAAACAGTCAGTTTGCGACGTGTTTTATGCACGCTTGACCAAAGTGCTTAATAGCCTTTTGTCCGGTGTGAATAAGACACACGCATATAACGGTTGGGTCATGCCTGTCCTTATGTATACCTTTGGCATACTCAGGTGGACTCAGACTGAACTTAACGCCCTGGATAGAAAAGTCCGCACTACCATGACGTCCCATAGGATGCATCATCCGAGATCGTCGGTAATGAGGCTGTACTTGCCGCGAAAGCATGGTGGGCGTGGCTTTCTAAGCGCGCTCACTATGCATAATCGTGAAGTGTGCAGCCTCCGTCATTACTTCCTGGCGAGATCGGATGATCCATTCTATAATGACGTCATTTCTAGTGATAAAGGGCTTACCCCTCTATCCTTGGCCAACGAGCAATGGCAGGACCCAGCAGTGCTTAGCATTTCCGACCGGGAGACCGTATGGAAGGAGAAGGAGCTCCACGGGAGGTACTACAGGGTTCTACATGAGCCCTTCGTAGATACAGTCGCCTCCCTCAACTGGCTACGTTTCGGTGACCTCTTCGGGGAAACCGAGGGTTTTGTCTGTGCAATACAGGATCAGGTTATTAAGACCAACAACTATCGGAGATACATCCTAAAGGATGGCACCGTCGACGTCTGTCGAGCTTGTCGCCATCCCGGGGAGTCACTTAGACATGTCATCTCCGGTTGTTCGGCGCTTTCTAACTCTGAGTACTTGCACAGGCACAACCTAGTAGCCAGAATTCTACACCAGGCGCTCGCTCTGAAATACGGTCTCGTGGACCGGAAATTGCCGTATTACAAGTACTTGCCGGAAGCCGTGCTCGAAAATGACCGCGCCAGGCTCTACTGGGACCGGGCCATCATCACAGACAGGACTATTCTTGCAAATAAGCCTGATATTGTGCTGATGGACCGGGCACAGTCAAGGATATTTTTGGTCGACATTACCATTCCGTATGACGAGAACCTCGTGAAAGCCGAAACAGATAAGCAAACAAAATATCTGGACCTGGCTCACGAGGTGACCGACATGTGGGGTGGTCTGCCGACCGAAATTATTCCTGTAGTCGTCTCTGCAAACGGGCTAATCCCAGTCAGCCTCTCGGGTCATCTGAGGCGACTGGGACTCCGTGACGGACCGCTCCGGGCTCAAATGCAGAAGGCAGTGGTCCTCGATACCGCCCGCATCGTCCGTCGGTTTCTTTCCCTTTCCCCCCTAACCCTCGGCCGTTTGGTCTCCCCTGCCGAGGGCTTCCATCTGGTTGGATCTTTATTTATTTGTGTATTTTTTTGTATTTATTTTATTTTATTGATATTTATGTATATTTATCTTTTCATTTTAATTTATAATTATATATTTATAGAAACCAACCAGATGAGAAAACTATACAGATACCCCAAAAATAATAATAATAATGCTCAAAAATGGACGCGCCAGGCTCTACTGGGACCGGGCAATCATCACAGACAGGTCTATTCTTGCGAATAAGCCTGATATTGTGCTGGTGGACCAGGCACAGTCAAGGATATTTTTGGTCAACATTACCATTCCGTATGACGAGAACCTCGTGAAAGCCGAAACAGATTTATATGTTTTGGCTTTCACGTGGTTCTCTAAACGAACAAAATATCTGGACCTGGCTCACGAGGTGACCGACATGTGGAGTGGTCTGCCAGCCGAAATTATTCCTGTAGTCGTCTCTGCGAATGGGCCAATCCCAGTCAGCCTCTCGGGTCATCTGAGGCGACTGGGACTCCGTGACGGACCGCTTCGGGCTCAAATGCAGAAGGCGGTGCTCCTCGATACCGCCCGCATCGTCCGCCGGTTTCTTTCCCTTTCCTCCTAACCATCGGCCATTTGATCTCCCCTGCCGAGGGCTTCCATCTGCTTGGATCTTATTTATTTTTTGTATTTATTTTATTTTATAAATTAAAAAGAAAAGATAAATATAAGTACATAAATATCATTATGTACTTATATTTATCTTTTCATTTTAATTTATAATTATATATTTATAGAACCCAACCAGATGAGAAAACTATATAGATACCCCAAATAATAATAATAAATATACAGGCGCAGGGAAGTGACGACCCCATCGCCCGCTGACGTAACGGTTACGTGACAAAACCGCTACGTCAGCGCAGTCAGTCAGCACCTTGCCAAGAGGTGTTAGTGCCGTGCCTCGGTTTAAATTGAAGGTGCAAAGGCCCGCTTGTGCACATGGGCTCACCATGAAACGGCGACAGGTCTCCCGTTGAATGACGCCCATAAAATGAATAATGGAATTCTATAGAAAGCGCAAAGGGCCGCTGCCTGGGGTCACCGGGGCACGTCTGGAGCTGAAAGATGAGAGAGAGAAATTGGAGGTTTAGCGTATCAGGCAAGGATCCATCGACTTTTTGCCTAGCTGGAGCCATCTGTAACGGTCACCGAGCAGAACCTAGCAGACCGAGAAATTCTCAAAAAATTTCTAGATTATAAATTTAACGAATGAACCATTGTAATTTCACTGAGCATTGAGATTTTATTTTATTTAAAAGTAATTAAATAAATTTCTTCTATTACGCTATTAGCTATCGATAAATTGAAAAGAAATTGAAGTCGGAGCATATATTTCTTTATAAGTAAATTGCAATACATATAAATTTTGGTATCAGTTTGATACGATTTATGACGGATGAATACATAGTATATTACTATTGTACTATGTATTCATACGAAAATTAAAATATTCTTCTATTTTAATAATGGTGAAATATGAAAAAAGCTAATCTTTTTGACTGATTTTTGGACATTAACATTTATTTTTTTAACAATTTATTGTTTTTTTTTATACATTTATATATAAACATTTACCTACATGGTAATAAAAATTTTGACATGTAGTATTTATAGTTTTGACATGTAGTATAACAACTTGACGCTAAAATATTTTTGAATAGGTACGTAATTCATTTCTTCAATAAGTTACTTCATTAAATTGTATTAATATTTTTTTTGTTTACCAGTGCTGAAACTGCTAGACTACGCTACTTTGGCTATTTCCGTAACATAATATCTTATAGTATTTTGCTATGAGACACGCGACTGACACTGAGTTTCTGTTTCTGATGACTGAGTTGACAGATGTATTTAAAATTTGTTGCGCCATGGTGTGATTTTAATATATTGCACGCCATCTTCATGGTAGAATGTAAGGTCTCGTTAATAACTAATAACATCATAATATTATGTACTACATTCTAGCAATAAATAAATTTGAATTTGAAATAGCCGTTGTTTCTACACGCCATGGATTTTCTATAAGTAACAAACTTTTTAAGTTTTTCTTAGATCTTGGAACCTTTTTCGATATTCGTTTAAAAATGCAGTTATATAATTTGAAATTATAGAGCAGTTTTCTTACGAAATTGTAAGGGATGAGAGCAAGGTGGACTGTATTTATGTATTTTAAAAGAAGAAAACTGAACAAACTATTACTGTGACATCTGTCTGACTAAATATTTACTACGAATTTGTTGCTAATTTATTCTGCTAGGAGCTGTGTTAAATTAAAGAAAGTACGAAACTAACATTATTACAGTATTTACAATATTGCGGCAGTTAAATATTCTAACACTATTGCACAACTAATGGGAACCCAATAGGGAGCTTGAGGGAACCTACCTCAAGATAAGTGATGGTCACTATTTGAAGGTCTAGCGCCGGTGTGATTCATCACAGCTTCTTACCGAACGGAATGATCATTACTGCAGATGTGTACTGTAAAGAACTAAACACAATGATGGAGAAGCTCGCACATCTCCAACCAGCTTTAGGAAATCGCTCGTCTCCGCTGCTCCTGTACGAGTTTTGACAGTCCCCTCTTGGTGTTAACCTAACACTACCCAAATTCTGAAGACACAGAAATAGGTGAAAATCTAAGGGTGCAAGGTTAGGACTAAATGGTGGATGGTTTAAAACTACCCAACCAAGCTGTCTCAATTTTTGCTAAGAGGCCAAAGATGTATATGGCCTGGCGTTATCAACATAAAAGACCACTTCTTTTCTGTTTATCGATTCCCGTCGTTTTTTGTCAATATCTTGCTTGTGTCTCATTAGTTGTTGGCAGTAGAGATCTAAATCCATGGTTTTGTCCCGCGGTAAAACCTCATAATAAATGATGCCCTTCCAATATCCCACCATACACACAGCATCATCTTATTAACTGTTAATCCGGGATTTGCTACAGTCTGTGGAGCTTGAATACTTTTTGACCATGATCTTTGTTACACGTTCTTGTCGTAGGATTCACTTTTAATCATCAGTGATCAATATTTTAAAAATTGTTCCGGTTTAATTACGTTTCAATAGAGAATCGCAAATGAGTATACGTTTCATTTAGTATCTTTCAGTGAGCCCGTGATGTACCCAAATATCGAGCTTTTTTGTATAGCTAAGCGTTTTCAAATGGTTCATAACTATTTCGTCAATCCTCATTTCCACGGCTACGTTGTTTCTAGTAATATACCAATCTTGCTTTGATCTGACTTTATCCATAAGAGCGAGCTGCATGCTTGACATCAAAATTCCCGGATTGAAAATGCGTGAACCAACTTTGTGTTACTCTTACTAACACTGCATTAGCTCCATAAATGTCACAAATTTTTTTCGCGACTTGAGTCGATTTCCCCCCCCTTTTTGTAATAAAACTTCGGAATGTATCGAATTTCTTCTTTAGATTGACTCATTTTGAGGCGTACAGAAAAACAATTGAAAATAGCGAGAAAGTGTTTTTTACTTTTTATTTTTATATTTTTAGTGTCCTATAAGTATTGATATTACAACAGATACGAACAAAACAACCGAAGGGAATTTTCTCCAATTTTATACAAAAAAAAATACGAAGTAACTTTTCTTCAACCTATTAAATTGCAGCTTTATTGAAATAACATAAGTTTTTAAAAAAAACTATACCAACTCGTAATATATCTGCTGTGACCTTGAAACTGTCATAGTTGTTGTTGTGTTTGCTAATACACGTTCGTTAGCGAGACAACAACTGAGTTATTCCTCTCATAACTACCTATGTATACAATAATACAAATACCCACAACATCTCCCCTTAAGATAACAATAAAGATACAATATCATCCATCCCTCTTATATAAAAAAATAACTGAAGCAAACGAAATTTCATATAACTCTAACTTAAAATTTATTATATTTATATCTTAAAATTAATTAATTAAATTATTAGCCGTCGGGCGTAATTATCTCATTATTATTATTATTAGCACTTGCAATATCACTTAAACTAAATTCTCTTATTTTATCTTATCAGGGCTTTGTTGTGATTTTTTGCATTGCACAAAATTGCCACCCCCTCCATTTCCAGTGATGAAAATATATTTTTTTTTATTTTTAAAATCCTGACTTGAGTAAGACTTAATTAAATGACGCCTATTGCGTCGGATTGGTCTTCCTAGCTTATTATTTATTACATATGAACGAGGAGTATCACCTTCACCTATTTTTTCCGAGTTTTTTTCTTACCATCTATACATATTACTTCGTCACCGTTAAGTTTAGGCAACGGTTTACAATGTTTATCGTAGTACATTTTTGACTGCTGCTGTTTTTGCAGCATTGTTTTAAACGTAGATGGGTCTACAACTTGTGGTTTTAGTAAATCTGCACAAACTGGTAATTTACAACGTAATCTGTGAGTCTGCGACCCATTATTAATTGCGCGGGAGAGTCCAAACCATGTCTCGGAGTATTTCTGTAATTCAATAAAGCAAGTTTAAAGTCACTATTCCCCTTAAGAGATTTAATTAACAAAGACTTAACGGTTTGCACCGCGCGGTCACTTTTTCCGTTAGCCTGTGGATAGTTCTGTGAGGATGGGATGTGAGTGAAGCCCCAATCTCTACTAAACTGTTTGAACTCACGACTAGTATATTGAGTGCCATTATCACTTATAAGTATTTCAGGTATACCGTGTCGTGAAAATATTTCCTTCATACCGCGTATTTTTTACCTCAACATAACTAGAGTAATAATCAACTAAAATAAGATAATATTTCTTTCTATATTCAAATATATCAGACCCCACCTTAAACCAGGGCAAATTAGGAATTTCCACTGGAATCATGGGTTCTTTAGCTGGTACGTTTGAACTCTCCCTGCACACCGAACAACGTTTCACATACATTTCTATGTCACGTGACATGCCTGGCCAAAATATAACTTGTCTTGCGCGTCGCTTGCACCGATCTATACCTAAGTGCCCTTCGTGCACAATTTTTAACATATCTGTTCTCAGGGAACGAGGGATTAAAACAACATTATCTCTAAATATGACGTCGTCTACCACATATAACTCATTTTTTAAAGACCAATATTTTTTAAGATTTTCTATTACGTTATACTTATCATTAGGCCATCCTAATTTAATATAATTTAGTAAGGTTACATAAATCAAAATCTTTTTTCGTTTCATTTTTTATCAGTGTTAACTTGCTATTTGAAATTGGAATACTGTTTACAATTAATTTTCCTTGATATTGTTTGCACATCATCACAATCCTCTTCTTTAGTGAACGTAAAAGTTTGATAAATGTCGAATCCTTCTGAACCAATTAAATTGAGAAGTAAACTTGCTTTTACTGCCGATGTCTCCGAGTGCGCACCTGAAGCTTTCACAAGTAATATGAATTGTTGTCTCCACTTCTCCCAAGCATCAGCCCTGCTGACAGTATACATCATAGTTTTCATCTGAAAACTATGATATATCATGCGCGCCTTACACTCGTGCCTCTTCAGGTAATTATAAATATTGCTGATATAACCTTTCCGACCAAATTAGCACAAGGCTTTCTCGAATGTCCAAAGCTACTATGCAAACACAGATTTAAAGTGCCTCTTAAAACTCCTCGACACAAAATGATCACTTATATTTACGCGAACACTACACATGGAATAACACTATTTTTACGGATTTTTTCAGACACGGATTTACGGATGTTACAGTATTTTGAAGTCTTGCAGTGGTATGCTTGGGTTTGGATTTAGTTTTCTTAAATATACCTATAATTATATCCATCATATAAACGTGATAAAATATAGTTTTATTCAATCTCCTCAGCAAAGGTGTAATTTATAACTAAATTAAAAAGGAGGAGGTACTCAATGCGAATGTATGTTTCTTTAATTGTGTGTTGTTACATCTGAACTTTTTTTTGGGTGAACCGATTTTGATAACCTTCTCTTATAGAAGAGGGGGCAAACGAGCATACGGTTCACCTGATGTTAACTGACTACCGCCGCCCATGAACATCCGCAACACCAGAGAAATTGCAGGTGCGTTGCTGGCCCTTTAGAAAGGAGTAAGCTCTTTTCTTGAAGGTCCCCAGGTCGTATCGGTCCGGAAAAATCGCCGGTGGTAAACTATTCCACAGAGAGGTCATACGCGGTAGAAAACTCCTACTGAAACGTACAGTGGTGGACCGCCAAACATCTAGATGGTGTGGATGGTATCGGGAGGTTTGCCGCGTAGTGCGTTCATGAAATTTGGACTAGGATTAATCCGAATAATTCCTCAGAGCACTCCCCGTGATAGATGCGATAAAATACGCAAAGAGATGCAACATCTCTTCGCAGCGCCACTGAATCGAGCCGATCGGAAAGCACTCGGTCGTCGACGATTTGAGCCGCTCTGCGCTGGATGCGGTCAAGTGGAAAGACCTGGCACTGGGGAGCCCCAGGCCAGAAATGGGAACAGTATTCCATGTGAGGCCGAACCTGCGCCCTGAAAGTTGCAGGCGGTGTGCTGGCTTGAATACCACCAAAGATGGTATATTTTTTTTAAATTCTCTCTAAGACATTTTTCAGGTTTTTTTTCAGGTTTTAGATTGTAAACAGTTCTTATGGTCCTTTTATGTAAAACAAAAATAGTTTCTAAATCAGCTGTATTTTCCCATAGCGAAATCTCATGGCATTATGCTATGGAAATATCATAAGTAAACTAAACTAGCTATCCCGACGCTAGTGAGACTTCTCATATTTTTACAGCAGCTACGGAGCTTATTCTCCCTGCTAGTTTAGATGCATGGAGCCCCGAAGATTTCCTTTAAAAGTGATGACATGAAAGATAGTGGAATACAGAGCTTAGTGCTTCCCCATTTAAAACACTTTACTATTTATATTTTTGACCTTTTTATTGACATTTAAATTTAGATGCACTTATGTTATTATGACGTAGTATTTATTATTCACTTCGAAATATTTAAATGATAAGTTTAAAAATCAATAAAGTACAAATAATACTATATAATGTTTATCTTCTATCTACGAAGGCAAGTCATTAATTTAGATTAAAAATAGAAATGGGTCAAGAATTGAGCTCTGATGAACACCTGTTAGTATATATTGTGACTGAGAACTCTTTTCACTTATTCTATTACTTATACATGAAATAATAAGTTGTTTTAGCGATTTAATTTTCCTTATTAACGTCTCAGGTGAACATAGTCGAAGATCTTGTAAAGGTCACAAAATATACCCAATTCTTTGGAATAATGTGAGGTAAAGTTACAGCCTGTATACGTGCCACTGCTGGGCACTGACCTCCTCCCACTTCTAAGATTTTAGGACAAGGGAGTGTCCGTAGCGCTGCGCAGACCCAATGCGTGTTGACTCAGAAATGCAGATTTCCTCACAATGTTTTCCTTCATCGCCGATTACGTGAAAATCAGCACTTAAAATTACAATTTACAATTCCATTACTGCCGGCGGCGACTTTTTAGTGGTATCGGCTACTACATTTTTTCCAGACTAATACGATTCAGGGATCTTCAAAATATTATGGGCATACTTCTTTTTTTAAAACCGGGAACGCACCTTAATCCTACAAGTCCCGATATGTTGCACTGAGTTATTCATAGGTAAACCGTAATTCCGTTTGTCCCTTGAAAAAAATATGACGCAAGTCGCAGCCATTTCGACCATAAAAAAAAAAACAAAATATTTTTATTTACATAGCAAACGGTGGTAAGTACAGATTATATAACTAACATTGTAGTAAATTAGTCTGTCGTAGCTTATATCTTATCTAGATAGGCGCATGAGTAAATAAATCGACTTCTTTACTCAAGAGGACGTTCACAATTACTATTTTTGTTTTGTATATGCATGTTACACGATATCTTAATAATGTTATATACTTATGTAACAGATAAAGAAATAAATCTTTGCCAATTGTGAAATTTGTAATAATTCTCTTTTTATTAAATGATTAATGGTATGATTTTTTTTTATGTTATTATTAAGTGTTAGATTGAGGTCAGAAAGTATTAAAATCATGTGAGAATTATTTTGTTTTATTATTTTTTTTCGTCGGTATTTACTATTTATCAAAATTTTTGATTAGTTTTTAAATATATTAAAACTATGACTATTATTATGTTAATGTATTAAAATATTAAATGTACTTACAACAAGAAATAATTAATGAAGGGTATTTTTATCAGAGCAACGATGGCATTTTTACTATCGAAGGCGATCATGACATAATCAATAAATAAAGTTCTCTTTCTAAGTTTCTGGTTTGGGCATCTACTGGAATTCTTGGCGAACTCTACTCCTCGTCTACTCTACATCAAGTCTTCTAGCTGCTCTCTAGCTGTTCTTCATGCCGGAGAGCCCAAAATTTATATTCACGAAAAGACATGAAGAAGACTCTAAAGATATTATACAAAATATACACAAATTGAATTATGGGAAACAAGCAGAAGACAAAAGAAAAAATAAGACAATGCAGTCGAGCACACAAGTCCTTAAAGTCTGTATTAATAATAGCATACAGTACGACCCGGTATCGACAGTATGTATACCGTTACCTCATATTTTCTATATTTGCCATACTTTCTACGTTTGGCAAGCGAATTAGCATAGACCAACACACAGCACAGCCACAACCACAGTTTTTATATTTATTTTTAGTCGTTATTAGAGAGACTCTGCTGGGTATCTCCTGATTTGTTTTCTTCTTTTGCCTCTTACGACACCCACGAGATGATATGGGGTAGTGGATATACTTATACCGATACGACAAGGACATATACAATATGTAACGTAATTAACGCACACCCTCAGACACACCAATTAGTATAATATGTTATAATCATAATACATACATTGAATTTTGAGTTAAATATTTTTATGCACTGATTATTTGTCAAATTAGTTATACTAATTCCGGAAGAATGTTGTGGTCACAGTACAAATCCACGAACGTAAAGACTTTAACGTGCTTGAAATAAAGTTAATTTTTCTTTATTTTTATTGAGTGACAGAATTAGTAATAATACAAATGAAACTGCACTCTTAAAAGTCTTATTGCCTTAAGTTACGGTCCATTTCAGTTTGCTTTGGTTGTACAGATTTAGTGTGACTGTAATTTACGTAGTTTTAATTATTTTTGGGGTAAACGATTCTGAACAAACTACTTTCTCAAAGTGCGTTAATTATGTTACGTGTTTTTTATATATATATATATATATATATATATATATATATACTACTATATTATTATATACTTGTCTAACCATAAATACTGTTACATAAAAACTTTACTTTGTCTCAACATTTTAGTTCTTTGAATTTGGAACGCGTTCACTATTTTAAAAGTTCTTTCGATTTCGCGCCATTTCACATATTTTTTCGTGTTCATTATCAAATTAAAATATGGAATGGGGTGTTAAAGAAAATAGGATTGCGGTGATCAAAGTGGGTATGGAGCCGTCGGTCATATTTCAGACACTTCAAAAGCTTGGTATCAGCCGTATGTTCGTATATCGTACTATCAACAGATACAACAACACTTCCTCTATCGAAGACCATAAAAGATCGGGGCGGCCGCGTGCTGTTAGAACTACAAAGACTGTGCTGTTAAAGCCAGAATTCGTTGAAATTCCATTAAGAAACAAAAAATCTCATCGCGAGAAATGAAGATTCCCGCTAGGACTCTGTCGCGTATTATAAAACAAGACCTAAAGCTCGGTGCTTATCGTCGATATACAGGAGAGGCCCTCAATCAATCTTTACAATTAAAGAGAGTGGACCGATCAGAACGCCTTCTGTCGCGATACGCAGGTGAAGGTCACAGAAATATCCTCTTTACCGATGAAAAATTTTTCACGATTGAAGAGCACTACAATAAGCTCAATGATAAAGTGTACGCTCATATTTCTAAAGAAACTGCTCAAGTGGTCGGAAAGGTACAACGTGTTCATCATCCTGCTTCAGTGATGGTTTGGTGGGGCGTGTCTTGTTAAGCCGTCATAAAGCTACATTTTTGTGAAAAAGGAGTGAAGACTTCAGCCAAAGTGTATCAAGACACAGTCTTGGATCGTGTAGTGAAACCTCTCAGCAATACACTTTTTTAAAATGTGCCGTGGACTTTCCAGCAGGAATCTGCACCGGGTCACATGGCACGTACTACCCAAGCCTGGCTTGAAACCTACGTTCCGGACTTTATAAGAGCTGAAGACTGGCCCTCATCTAGCACAGACCTCAACCCTTTAGACTACAAATTATGGTCAGTTTTAGAGAACATGGTTTGCTCTAAGTAACACGGTGACATTGAGTCTCTTAAAAAATCTCTGAAGCAAACAGTGGCGCAATTTTCCATGGAAACAGTCCGTAAATAAAACCCAAAGGTGGCCATTTTGAATAGAATATTGTTTCTATTTTTTTGAGATATAATAGTTTTAGTAATATTACATTACTTCATTAAAAAAGAAATGCATTTTCATTTGTAAGAGAACTTGCAACAGGCCGGACTAGGTATGTATATCGAAATTTTTTATAGTGTAATTCTGCAAAAACAAGCAAACGTTTTACCCAACTAACCAATCAAATCCGTGGCTTGACTGCGATTTTAGTTCCATCCACCTTCGATAAAAAGGTTTTCGTGGACCTGGGAAACTCTGGTTGAGGGCAGAAAACTTTCGTATCTGTGGGCGGTAGTACTAGGGCCCCATAAACGTACAGTTGTATTGTGGATATTGCGGCCGCGTAACGCATGCGCCGTGTTATTGATTTTTTGACGTCCCTGCTTGAATCATGTGCAACAGTGGCGTGCATCTCCGAAGAAAATCTAAATTCAATTTTTCTATGGATGGCGGCGACATCTGGTATTCAGGGCCACAAACCTTTACGCGTTATTATCAGAATGTCTCATTAGATACGCTCCGCCACCTTGAATTGACAATTGAGGTGCGCACTGCCCTAAAATACTCGTACGTAACTTTTACAACGCATTGGCTTAGAAAAAAAAACTAACTTTTAATTATTATTCATATACGATTATTTAAAAAATAATATAAAATTAATTTATTTGCATAACGAACTCACAATAATTATTGATGTTCATATTAACATCATGTTAATTATAATAATTTAAAGGGATATTTTAGACGCTTTTTACGTGGTTGAGTCATATTGCAGCTATATTTATGGTTGTACCACGAACGAGTCGGCTTGACCGCGGAAGGACTACCCTCGTATAGAATACAGCGTAAAATAGCAGCTTAAATGCTGCTGTGTTTCGTATTGTGAGTGTAGAGAACCAGATCTTTTTATAGGATACGAAGTGTTACGGATCACCCCACTCCTCCCTTTATAAATTATTTACGCTTTTCTATCCAACTATATCTATATACTTGACCAGAAATATATTTAGATATTTCCAAGCGATCTTTCTAAGGATTTTTATAGTATTTATAGTATTACGTTTATAGTATTTATGTCGTGATCGTCTTAGGACCCTTATTTTGGTTGTGTTTATTTAGTAACTTAGTTCTTTTAGGTGTCTTTTGGAAGAATGTATATTCACAAGAGCAAATAAAAGCCGTTGGTTGTGCCATAAATAATTTTAACCTGTTTGCTCGCGACGCGAATGGCGGGAAAACCTTTTTGCTGTTCTTTCTGAGCTAGCGGGTGGTAAGTGAACCACGTTCCTATCACCTAAGACAGGGCTTGATAAAGGTTAAGAACATTGAATCGTCCCTATTCCATTTGTATCAGGTTTACATTATTAATTTATTATTAAATATCCATTTTCGTTTAGTAAAGGGTTACAATATAAAATACCGCAACTTGGAGTTCATTATGAGGTATATGAGGTATATATATTATATACCTTTTGAAAACGTAAGCAGTCTATTTACTATGCATATCGTCGCAGTATTCTTGAATATGGTAGCTCCATATGGCCACCGCAATATGCTTAATATATAAACAGATTAGAAAGAATACAAAAACTATTTCTAAAGCACCTCAACTCCAAAACCGGCTTGTGTCGTCGTAGAACTTATAATGAGGATTGCCTTATATACGGTCTCTTATCACTGGAATCTAGACGAGAAGTACTTGATATGTGCTTTTTGCATGATATCCTTCACAATAACATTAACAGCCCAATCTTCTCGCTAGTATCAGGTTCTGCACTCCTAAGTACCTTATGAGAAAGACCCCACTTTTCAGTGTACCTAAACACCGTACCAAATACGTTATGAATGCTGTCATGTCTCGTCTACCCAAAATTTACAATAGTAAATATATGTAGTAACGTTGATATCTTCTTTCATATCTTGAAGTTGTCGGGGACTAAAAAGCCGTAACCGTCACATAACGTACATCTAGTGTTTATTAACTGCATCTGTTTTATCTAAATTCTGTAAAGTATCAAATCACACAGTGGTGGATCGCCAGTCATCCAGATGGTGTGGATGATATCGGGAGTTTTGTCGCGATGTTCGTTTATGAAATTTGACGTCTGGGATTGATCCGGACAATTCCTCAGAGCACTCCTCGTGGTAAATACGCAAAGAGATACAACGTCTCTTCGCAATGCCAGTGAGTCAAGCCGATCGGAAAGAGCTCTGTCGTGGACAATTCGAACGGTTCTGCACTGAATGCGATCAAATGGAAGGAGCTGGCACTGGAGAGCCCAGTCTAGAGATGGGAGCAGTATTCCATGTGCGGCCGAACCTGCGCCTTGTAATGTTGCAGGCGGTGTGCCGGCGTGAAATACTGTCCCGCTCTGCTGAGCACGCCAAGCTTTTTAGAGGCCAATTTGGCCTTCTTCTCCAAGTGACTACGAAACTGCACATCACTCGATATGAAAAATAAATATAAGCGTAAGAAATAATATGAAAACTTTCTTTTTTTTCATATAAAATTAGAAAAAAATTGAGTTTTCATCATGAATTTTGATTACCCTGGCGCAAATACCAAGGGCATCAATGCCAATGGAATCAAAAAGTAGGATGTTTTTATCGATTATGATCAAAACAATACGTTTTAAATAATAATAATTAACTAAATAAATAATAATCATTAAAGCTGTTCCATTAACACCTGACAAGTCTTTAAAACTCCAATTACATTTTTAAAAGTGGTCAGGGTACAACGACCTAGCGAAACAAAAAAAGGGGAATCTTATTTTTACCTTCGTAATTTCGTCCTGGACCGACGAGGGGCTCATTCTCCGCAACTACCTTCGAAGCGCTACCAGCAGCGCTCATGCGACGACGCGGAGGCACTCCTCTAGAACATTTTACCAGGGATGTATGTAGTTTTGTGACGCGCCACGGGAATCACAGTTTAGGCTTGGACAAATTTTATATTATAATTCTTAAAAAACCTGTCATAAATACACATACGGTATATTTTTTTATATATCAACAACAAACCTGGTAGCGATTAGACCACATTATTTCCGTTCATAAGTAAGTGTTTTGTTGGTTTGTGTTTGTTGTTGGTTGTGGTGTTGTTGGTTGTTTGTTCGGAAATGTGAAGCAGACGCGCCAATATTATCAACATTTAGACCTTTCAGATTTTTTTTTACTATTTTGTACTAAATTAGATACAAAAACTATCGTGCCTCAGTTACATCATACAATATAGTAGCATAAAAAATAATTTTAGTTTATAATTTTGAGTACTTTTTTTCTCCGGACAACGTAAATTGAGCCTCTCAAGATTCTCATCCACATACATTTTTCCACACTGCACATGCTTTACGTGATAAAGCCATGCTGTAGCTATATTAGTATCTAGTATAGTTATATCACGAATGAGTCGGCTCTGAGTGTAGAGAACCGGAGATCCGTTCCACTTCAAACGAGGCATTCCATCTTAGTCCTTATGGGTGACAACGCATCTGCATTTTGATTCGTAATCGAGGATAGATTTAGATGTATATGGGCCACAGCAATTACTTACCGTCAGGTGGACTCTGTGTTCGTTTATACCCATTGTCCAATAAAAAAACACTTTTTGAGCAAGAACTGAATCTAGTGATTATTCCATAATTAAACAAATTGTTTATTATAGAATATTTAAATTATATCTGCAAGTCATCTACACGGACGAAGTCGTGGTTAAAAGCTAGTAATAAATAAAATATTGCATAATATTTTATAATATATATAAATTACGTGTCACGTTGTTTGTCCGCTATGGACTCCTAAACTACTTAACCGATTTTAATCGAAATTGCACACCGTGTGCAATTTGATCCAACTTGAGAGATAAGATATTTTTTTTTGCCCATGAGTGACCCACTATTTTTTTTTGCGAATTTAAGGATTTTTAATAGGACATGACAAAGGCCGTCGAAAAGAGCAAAATAACGTCTGTCTGACAAGCTAGTCTTTATGTAAAATACTAAACGAATCATTATAGTGAATATTTAGTTTATAGTGAATATTACTTTAATAAAATTGAATTGAATGTCTGTAACGCTAAAATAGCCGACTATTGTTAGGCTTAGGTGGTGCAAATGTTATTACGACATAATTGTTGCTTTGTTCTGAATGACTTAACTGATTGTAATTAAACTTTGAAACGATAGAGTACAATGTCTGGAGTGATCGAGGCTATATTTGATACGCTTAAAGATTTATCAAGATAAGATAATAAATAACATCTAGTTTTCTAAATGACAACAATAGAGTGTTGTGCGACATTTTTAATAGTGAATACATGTATAAATAAAACAATAAAATTCAATTAAACGAGTGTTTATAATCGCTGATAGTTAATTCAAAGAAATGAGTGTCAATAAAAAAGTTCCAAATGATGGTAAAATTAAATTGGAAGCTGCATTGGATTTGGCAGGTTTGTTTTAATGACTCCGCAACACGATTATTTCAATGCTAAATATTTATTTTAAATCAAGCCTACAAATATTTTTCTGTCTTTGTGTTCGTCTAGATAGGTTCCACGCACATACGTATTTCTAATGTCAAATAACAGTGCTTGCACCGCTGTATTCCGTTCTGTAGCGTAAAGAGAGGCAGTATAATTACGAGTACAGACTGGGAAGCATTCCATCTTAGTCCTCAAAGGTGACAAAGTATCTGTGGCCTTCTTGGTTTGAAGTTGTTTGCTGATATCCAAGGTCTACAGTAGCCACTTAACATCATGTAGACTGCAATTTCATTTGTTACTTCTGTTTTATAAAAGAAAATTGCGCATTCTCACAGTACCGCAGTCGTAATGACCACATTGGACAAAGAGATATTAAAACAATACGTGTGGATCAGAAAAAGTAAAATAAACTAACTACGTAAAAAATTGGAATGTGGAAAATATATTTTATAAAGGTCCTCTTGGTTTCCACTTGCACTTATGATTATGTACAAAAATTATCAGGTTTCTAAAGGTAATTTATATCAAAACATATTAAAGGGGTAATAATTACAATAATTTAAATATGTTTACTTGTGAAGAACAACCAGTCAATGTTATTTTGTTTTCGTAGAAAGAAAATATTAACACTAAACATTTCACAATTATATCAAATATCATCTAAAAGGGAAAACACCAGAAAATTTGCCTTCCAAATTGGTAATAATGACATCCAGGCCGAATTCCACTCGGCTAGTCATCTTCACGTAGGGCGAATTTATAGTGCACAGTTTTTTTAGTTTGTAGCACTCCCTATTTCTTGAATCCTATAAAGCGATAGGACAGAAAACCTCGATGAACCCGGGACCGCATGATTAGCATCCGCAATTATAACCACTAGATCAACGGGGAATCCAGGGGCATTAAACCAGGCCTGTCCCACCCCGCGCTTTATGCATGAAAATATACCTAAGCTGCGCGGCTGCCTACAAGAGGCTAATTTAGTGAAGTTGTCACTGGCACGTTCAAGCTGGCCTTAGGTTAACAAAGAATCATTTTTCTCTTATAAGTATTTAGGTACTTTTGAGATTTATTTTTAAGTTTTTATTCAAGTATGGCCACTCAAAACCCCAAAAAGTACTACATAATATACGGGTGCTTAAATAACAATAGGAATGTAGATTCTTCATTATTTACTGTTCCAAAAGTTATCGAAAGGTATATACTATTATAGGTACATCTAGATAATTAGGTACCTAGTTAGGAGTACTGACGCCATAGTTACAGATTTATTATTTGATTAGCGACCCGGCTGCAGCTTCGCAGTTTTTGATTTTGTCGCATATAATGTTAATGACCATAAAAAGGCATTCAGTGTAAGTTGACCTCCCAGTGCTAGTTAGTGCCTAATAATGCAATATCGGCTGGTTATAATTAAACCTTTACTTGGTCGATAAAAGAAAGAGATTGAAAATGACAGCACTTCTCATTACTACTCTTTCATTAATAATGTCGTCGCGAGCCTGATATTTGTAAATGACGAAAAATGTGAAACAGAACATGATTAGTAGGTAAATTATGTAAGTTTCGGGTTCTGACGTATCTGACGTTCACGCTGATATAATCTAAATTTTTTCCATTTGGCATATTAGCCTCGGTATATACGTCTGTGTATACTACTACCAAATAATACCAAAGGATTCAATTTGTTTTCTCGCAACACCTTACCCTACAGTAAGGAGCGGCTTTAACAAAGGCGCGAAACGGGCGTAACGGGATACAGATACTGGCACGTGGACATTCGGCGCATTTTGGTTTAATAAACGCGCTGCATAATTATTTTTTGTCGACTATTTAGTCAGTAAGCTAGTTTACCTAAGGTTGCTTCCAAGGCGTGCAAAGTATTATGAACACTAGAGACGTTGTAGCTAGTTTTACACTCGCAAGTATGCTATCAAAGCGATCCTTCTGAATCTTGTACTATTATTTGTTATGTGATTAAACTCAATGTACAATTGATGAAGTTTTGACGTAAACCAACCCCCACATTTTTAAATTATAATTTCGTAAATGCATATAGGCTTAAGAGCCGTGGTAGCTCAGATAGTTAACGCTCGCTGTAAATATAACAGAACGCGAGTAACCCGGGTTCGATCCCCGCTGGCACCAACGAAATTGTTAATTGCAATTTTAAGTGCTGATTTTGATCACGTGCTCGACGGTGATGGAAAACATCGTGAGGAAACCTGCATGTCTGAGGAATAAAAAAAAATTTTCGAAGACATGTGAACTTCGCCAACACGCATTGGGGCAGCGCGGCGGACACTTCCTTGCCCTAAAACCCTCTCAGAAATGGCCTGTGCCCAGCAGTGGGACGTATATAGGCTGTAACTTTACTTTACTTTTTTTTTTATAGGATAGGGTGACAAACGAGCACACAGTCCACCTGATGGTAAGTGGTTGCTGCGGCCCATAGACATCTACATCTATCTTCCATTACAAATCAAAATGCAGATGCGTTGTCACCCGTGAGGACTGAGATGGAATGCCTCATTTCCAGTAAAAAGGGTCTCCGGTTCTCTACACTCACCATACGAAATACAGCAGCATTAAGCTACTATTTCACGCTGGTATTCTGTGAGAGCGTGGTCCTTCCCCGGTCGAGCCGACCCATTCGTGCTACAACTATACTACTAATATAATTGCAGCATGGCTCTACCACGTAAAAGTCACTTTTATATGGGCTTAAAAGTTATAACCACTTAAAAATTATGAAAAAATTTGCAAACTCTTGAAATTTGTATTTATTTCATTCAAACAGTAAGATTTATTTCAATTTAGTAATATCCAATTTAGGTATACTTCCCGTGATAAGGTCATTAAGGTTTTTTTTTTCAATTCTCAAATCAACAATGTTTTCTTTATAGGATTTGGTCCGTACAGCTATATCATGACAAGTTTGGCTGGTTTCAATATAATTTCATACGCTTGTATTCTTTTCGCGTTTTCCATCATCATACCTGCAAGCGCGTGTGAACTGAAGACCACCAACGCTCAACAAGGATATATAGTAGCGGGACAATTATTCGGTGCGTGTTTCACAACACTTGTTAAGTAAATAAGATATAGTAATCAGGAATCGGGCAATCATATAACCTTGTAAGCTCGATCCCTGATGGCAGTACCACTGCAACGATGATATAACGAGACGCGCAGGGAGTCGTTGAATGCAGGTGTCTTAGGACGGTGTTTCGTTGCATCTGTTTGGACCACCTTAGTTGAGGGCTGTCTTTATAGAGATCTTTGAGCATTCAGCTGTGAGCTGACTGAGTAGTGGTGGTGTGAGAATATACACTACCCTATAATATCTCGTGGTGTCGTAAGAGCTGACGGATGGAAACAAAGGAAATAGGAAATAGACAGCGGAATGTTCCTGATGATAGCTGAATTCAGATAAAAATCTGCGGTTTCCAACCCGCTTACAACGTGCGGCAACTATGGCAAATATGCCCTGTGAGAGAATCTATGCAGGAAGTTTATGTTCGTTAGTGAATTCCTGATAGACTGTATTGTTAATAGTATTTAAATCAAACATTTTATGTAAAGTAAAGTGAATATTAAATTATTTTACAACAGTACACTAATAGCACGGTTATCAAATAATAACTTCAAAGGGTCTTTGACTATAAAGTCAATTTAAATTAATAGCCGAATATGCAATCAACATAATTTTGTGCAGATCAAAAATGGTACTAGAAATGGCGTCTCAACGAGCTTGTACTGTCAGCATACGCGGTAACAATAACAATAACAACACTAATAACGTTATATCGTTATATTACAAATAATTAAAACTCTGTTATTGTTTTTGAAATTGACGTAGTATATAAAATCAATTGAATTTTAGGTAGTAGGTAGGAGTTAAAGCAATTTAAAAAGAATTGAGTAACGTCATCATACAGACTACAAAATAAAACAATTTGGAAACTAAAATGAAAAGTATATCTAAATACAAAAAATAATAAAAGTTTATTGAAACACATTAATTTTTGCTTATTATGACTACCGGCGGTTTGAGTATAGACAGAGACGTTGTGCAAGGAAGATGTTAATAGAAGCGACGCATTTAACATACCATACTTTATTTGCTCGAGATATAATTGTTTTTATTTATCATTTTATATTTTACTTATTCTACATTGCTACGCCTACGTCAAACTCTCATGGGTTGACTGGTAGATAATGTCACATGATATCAAGTCTGTCCTTTGTATTATTTTGTAATAGGGATGCATTCCCATAAATAATAAATAAAATAAATAGAGCAGGAAATACCATCATAGTTTCTAAGAGTTAAATAAGCTAATTTTTTCGTATATTTTTAGTAATAGAAATGTGATTTTCTTAAAACGGAAAATCAATCAAGCTTAAGATGCTACTCAATGTAACAAATTTTTTTTTCATTTATTTATCATATGAACAAGCATTACACATATTTGTAGTGATAGCATTTAAAAAAAACCACTAAGGTTTATACTTAAGCTATCGAGAGATTACAATTTTATAAAATAATATAGCGTTATGTTGTATTGCAAATACTATAAAAAGGAAAAACAAACAAAAAACATGAAATAAATACGCAAACAATAAAAAAAAATGACAAAATACGTTATAATAATTTAAGAAAGTGACACTTTAGTTTACACCTAATGTTATTTTTAGTGATATTGTCCACTAATTCTGATGGTAAGTTATTGATAAGCCGAGGTATTAAGTAGCTACATGTTCTCTTACTTTACGCATTGCTAGCACGCGGCTCGTTGAGACGGTTTTTAGAAATTGCTCGAGTGTTTACAGAATGCTCAATCGGGATTTTTAGCGATTCATTAAAAAATAGTTCTTTTAATAAAATATTTTGTACTTGTATATGTATTGGTAAAATTTTACAATGCTTAAAGAGACCATTAACGTCATCCCTGAATTTATTTTTTATTTTATTTGGAACTATAGTATTGAGTATTCTTACTTGTAAACTATGGATCTGGTCAAGATATGTTTTGTAGGTTCGGCCCTAATTAAAATTATACATAACTAGCTACTATTTATTTGTGATGGTAAATGTGGTAGCTTAGAAAAAACAAAATCTTTCACAATAAGATCAGAATATATTACTATTATAAGCAAGTACTTGAATTATCCCTTCTGATGGTAAATGGTGATGCATTCGAAGATTATGAAATGCACTGACTTAGCTTAACCAAAGTCTTTTCACTCTACCCTGCCTTAAAGACATTTATAAGAATAAATATATAAGTGCCTAAGATAAGATTAAACGTATAAATCTATTTCTATCTAATATGTTTAAGATAAGAATATCGTTTCACACTATACATCCTAAATAGGTGGAATACTGGGTGGTGTTGTGGGTGGATACTTGGGGGACAAGTTCGGACGGCGTCGGGTACTGCGTTTTACGCTCATCTCGGGGGCTGTAATCAACGGTATCGCCAGCCTCTCTGTCAACTGGGTCATGCTATTGACTGTGGCATCCCTCGCAGCATTTTGGTAAGTATTTATAGAGTAATCTGTTTAGTGACTCGTTTTCGTGTTTTAATTAAAGCTTAGAAATAAATTTAGTTTCCATTTTATAATTACTCTTTCTGTTGAACAATAATTTCTTTCTCAATTTACTTTCCCGAGGACCACGAACAAACCAAGGATATAGCCTGTAATAAACCTATATAGTGAATTTATACCACAGTTTCACAGTACGCGAGCAACCCGAGTTCTGACCCCGCCGGCAACAATGAAATGATTAATTACGATTTGAAAGTTTTATTTACCACGTGCTTGCTGGTAAAGAAAAATATCGGTAGGCAATCTGCATGTTTGATGAATTTAAATAAACCTATTTTAAATGTGCGTGAAGTCCGTCAAAACGTATTGGGGCATCGGGCGGACAATTCCTTGGCCTAAAATCTTTTGCTTTACTTTTGCGACTGCAATACCTTATTCTGATGTGAAAAATTAGTTTTGTATTGAAATTAAATGAAATTAATGATTTTTATTGAATAAAAATTATTGTAATATTACTTATTGAAAGTCATATTTTATTTACCACTGGTACGAAAAAAACCTCTGTCCTGGGAAGGACCAACAAAAAACAGTGGGACTTTTTTTAAACATAATTCAATTTACAATAAATTGATTTTGTATAATTTTTGAATGTATTTTTATACAACCAACATGGTGGTGATCATCTCATTCCCAGGGGTTATTTTCATTTATGTATTCTTTTATATTATAATAACCCTTTTTGTACAATTTTTCCTAAATTTTTAATAAAACGTTAAAACGTTCAAACTTGTTTAATGACAAACTTTGTACATTTTGTGGGATTTTGTTGTAAAAGCGTATACATTGCCTCATAAATTAATTACTAATTCTGTGGCGTCTAGTAGCTTGTATTACAAGCTCACGTTTTTTTTTCTAGTATTTAAGTATCTTTATTCTTATGGAAGCTATTTATGTTTTTATGTCCATACATTACATTTTCATAAAAATATTGCGACGCCAAAGTTAATATTATGTTTTTTTTTTCTTTAAATTTTTCTCTAAGAGACTCTTTACAAATTTAGAAATAAATCGCCAGAACGTCTCTCTTCTGCAAAAAAAAAAATTGACTTCAATTTCAGTATCGGTATCAGTTCTACAGTAAGATTCCATAAGACATTACGCTATGAAAGTAACTAAAATAAATTAATATAGCTGTCTTAACATTGGTGAGGCTTCTAATCTTTCTTACAGCATATGCTGCAGAACTAAGTCTGCCTGCTAATTTAGATATATAGGGGCCCCATTGAACCTTTGCATCAATAGTAATACCAAGAAAAACAGTGGCACCCACAAGGCTCAACTCTACCCCATTTAAGAGCACATTGGTATTTGAATGTTTAACATTAGGTATAGTAAATTTAATACAGTTTGTCTTATTGTCATTTAAGAGCAAATTATTAGCGTTAAATCAATGTAATAATTTCGATAGAGCATTGTTTAAATTGTCAAAATTAATTGACTGTCGATTGTGTTTGAAAATTAAAGAGGTATCATCAGAAATTAATATTATATCGTAATTGTCCCCTACGAGATAAGTTAAGTCATTAATATAGACTAAGAACAGGAATGGTCCAAGAATCAAGCCCTGAGGAACGCTCATTGATTCTACTGATCCGGAGGAATTACCATTGATAATGACTTTTTGAGTTTTGTTATTAAAATATGAAATAATCAGTCTAAGTGTAAAATTTTTGACACCGTAATGTTGTAGTTTACTGATTAATATCTCGTGACGAACATAATTGAAATGTTTGGAAAGATCACAAAAAATACCTAAGGTATCTAGGGAACTTTCCTAGGCATTATAAATATATTTCATAAGCTCGACCTTCGGCGTCAGTCGTCAAGTGACTCCATGTGAAACTAAATTGATTTTACGAAGTAATTTAAAAAAAGTTAACAATTGATCTAAAATTATCTTTTCAAAAATTTACTGGGAGTGGGTAGTACAGAAATAGGTCTAAAATTAGCGGGGTTCAATGTACTACCAGATTTAAATAAAGAATCTTTACTATATTTCATTAAATCAGTAAATACACTAGATTCGATACTGGTATTAGCAAAGGGTTTTGAAATATTTTACAATACGTTGTGGTAATACTTTTTCAAGATTAAATTCTTTTAAACAGGTATTAAAAAACTTTTTAGAATAATTTTTGATATATTCTCTAAAAATATCGGAAAAACTATATGATATTTTATGGTAAAGTCCATATAATCTTATCTATCTATCGTCGTCCACTCATTAAATCCTTGCGACTGTTACTGAAGAATGTTTTAGAAGTAATTGTTTTATTAAATTCAATGTTTATATGGGTAAATAATACACCTGAATTGTTCTTTTAAGAAAGCGATTGAAGGTTTTTTTTACGATATTACTTCTAAATCTTTCCAGATGTTTTCCATTTATCGGAACAATCACAATTTTCTCAATTTCCTATTTTTTTGTGCATATATTATGGTAAAGAAACCAGTTGTTCACAGTGATCTGAACTTTGTATTTGAATTATGAATTTCTTGGTTGGTACAATATTTGTAAAATATTATCAATACAAGTTGCACTACACCCTGCAATACGTGTATTTATTAAAGATACAGCCTATATAGTTACGTCTTACTGCTGGGCACAGGCCTCCCTTAATTTCTGAGAGGGTATTAGGGGATTGTTCGGCGTACTGCCCCAAATGCGTGTTGGCGAACTTAACATGTTTTCGATTGTTATTTCAAAGACATGCAGGTTTCCTCACGATGTCTCCTTAACCGCCGAGCTGGTGGTAATTCAGCACTAAAACTGCAATTGAAAATTTTATTGGTGCCGGCGTGGATCGAACCCGGTTTGTTCGCGTAATGTGAAATTTACAGCGAGCGCTAACCATCTGAGCTACCACGGCTCTGAGCTACCTCTTGTGTTGTTTGTAATATCTTAAACAATTCTCAGTCCATCATCATCAACATGATCATAATTACAACATAAAAGAATTGTTAAACATAAGAACATTAATAAATCAGTAAATAACCCGAAATTTTCTCTTGTTGGAAGGGCAGTCCATCAATCATTCCAACCTGTAAGATTTCCGTCTTAGCTTTGACCGATAATCATATAGTGGGCTTCAAATTCATCCCTATTCCAACAGCTTCCGATATCTTACTTCATTTTTTATCTACTCGTTCTAAAGTTAGTATTGGTCAGTGACAACAATGGCACGTTTTAATTTGTTATTTCACGTTTCTTCTTTTTCTTTCAGCGCAGCAAGTATATTCCCATTAGCTATGATCTTCCTCAGTGAGAGCGTTCCTAAGCGCAAAATAAACCTACTGGTGTTGTTGGTTAACAGCGTTTTCATATTATCTCAAGGTATTCTGGCAGGTAAGCACTATTTCCAAAGCAAATAACGTAACTATGTATATCAATACAATTTGAAATTTATATTTTGACGTTTACTGAAAAAGGCTTTTCGATCCGGTGAGAGAGATTTAGTATTTATACGTTGTAAGTCATTTCATCTTAGCCCTCAAGGATGATAACACATCTATAATCTTCAAAGTTTGAATTTGTTTGCAAGCTTGTATAGTCACCTTTTATTAAGTTATACGTTATATTAAGTTTTATTTTAATATTAAGCACATTTTTTTCAGTAATCGCCATACCCATTATTCCGCTGCCCTTCTCTTATTACATTCCCGGTTTGGGCATCTATTGGAACTCTTGGCGGACTCTACTCCTCGTCTACTCTACACCAGGTCTTTTAGCTGCTCTTTGGCTGTGCTTCATGTTGAAGAGCCCAAAATATGTGTTTGCACAAGGACGTGAAGAAGAAGCTATAGATATTATTAAAACTATACACAGATGGAACAATGGAAAATCAGCAACAGAAATTCAAGTAATATTTATCGTTTACTTTTTTATTAACAAAATTAATCACCTTCGTTAACTATTTTTACCAATTAAGTACTCAAACTCCAACCAGCCGGTAAATTTTGATCATAGTGACAGCTAATTTAAAGGAACTGTACTTTTTCAGATAAAGGGTTTGAGGTTAGATGCGGAACAGCCTGTCGGACCGACGTCATCGAAGGATCAAATCGTGCCACTATTTAAAGGACCCCTTCTAAAATACACCGTGATCATTACTATAATGTTTCTGTTACAACAGTGAGTAACCACAACTAATCAATATGGAAAGATGTCCTTCATTATCATCTATTTTCTAAATTATTTTACTACTCACCTCACCAAAAAAATCCAACTTGTAATGTTTTGAAACTTGTATAAAGGAATCACACAGTATGTTTTATTGGTGCCTGCGTTTGCACTCTACGAAACTGTGTAAATTATGCGTTAAATTTTCAGTTTGTTGCTGTTTAGGCACATCCATTTAATCCGGTTTTTCTGTTGGTGTGCTTACTTAATTAATTTTGGTGTTACATATGATTAACATGTGATTATAATAATAATCATTTATTCATCAAGTAACACAGACTCATATGGGTATAATTATATCACCAGTCACATTACAAAAATTACATTACATTAGGTTCATTAAATTAAATTGAAATCAAAATAAAATTTAAAATAATCAAATTAAAATCTCAATCAATATATCATAAATCAATGTTAAAGTAATTAAAAACAATAAACACTCACAATAAATACCTAATCTTCCCTTCACATGTCATATTAATTCCTACTGTGCACAATGTGTAGGCCACAACAATGGTTGATGTAGGGGCAATCTAGTCTACTTGCTATCGCGGTCAGCATGCTGTTGTGGCTCCCCCCGCACTCGCCGTACCAGTGACGCTGCTCGCTTGCGCATTGTAGTGTGAAAACAGTCCACACGTGCACACGCGAACATCGTCGATGCGCTACAGTACCGGGGGAGCCCCACCAACATCCTGAACGCGTTATTAAACTGGACGCGTAGGGCACCGTACGATATTTGCGCATAGTCAGTCCACAGGCTGCAGCTGTAAAAGGAAGTGCAATAAGCTTTGAAAAGAGTTACTTTCACTCCCTCCGAACACCGTGCAAACCTCCGGACCACCATGTTCGCTCTGACCGACAGCGCCCTCCGCTCCCGCTCAATGTCAGCATCGTCTCTCAGTGTGGGGGTGACAATATGGCCTAAGTATTTAAACTCATATACTCTCTTTAACGGTATTCCATTAAGTAGAATAGAAGGCATCTCCGTCACCTTATTAGAACCACTCTGAAAGACCATACACTGGCTCTTTTTACAATTATAGATCAGCCCCTGACCAGCTGCATAATCCTCACACGTTCTCAGAAGCTTTCTGAGTTTTTTTTATGGCCAGTCCATATTATAATTTACGGTATATTCGAATTGTAACTGCGCCATACTGATTGGTCCGTTGCACTGTTTTATTGTTAAAAGCTTTTAACCCGCGCCTTCGCTCGCGTGGGCTTCAATTTAGCAACATTAATGAATGTTGTTCCGTGCCAAATTTACCGAAATTCGATCACTATCAGAGTTACCTCTGTGTCTGTGTTTGTTTGTCAAAGAATTTTTTTAATTCTCAAAGACGTAGATGATTGTTATTTGGCATAGATATAATATGTTACGGGAACACGTGAACAAATGAGTTTTTCATAATTGCATTAGTATATTATGTCTAAATACACCTATCATTTTTATATATCAGGCGTGTCTTCCAATGTATACATATGAAAGGTTCATTGTCTTGAAATCAAAATTGCGTAATTTACATTTTGTACTTTACATTCTTTCATCATTAAATTTATTTTTAATAAAACAATGATGAATTTCACTGTCGTCCATTAATTTACGGTATGATGTTTATTTGCGATATTTGATTCATATCATTGGACCCATTTAATATTGATTGGCATCATAAAATAAATACTGATATTATTTTTACGTTTAAGTAGACTGCAAAATTGCATAGATGAAGTTCTATAATAATTTCTTATATTTGCGCGAATATTACTCATGGAATGATATTAAATTTACCTATTTTATTGCATTTAATTTTATCTTTTTTTACGTGGGTTATTTTACGCATCTTTGGATAAAAGATCCATAAAAACTCTCGTGAAAGAACATATTGCTGATGAGAAGCACCGACCGACCGACCGTATCGTTCCAACCATTTTATCAGATCTGATAGACCATAAATCCTCGCCAAAGAACCGCGATTTCCACCAAGGATGATTTACGAAGCCCCCCCCCCCGCGAAGAGTATTATAAATTGAAATTGACAAATGAAGATCAATTCACAGTGAAAGAGTGGGAGAACCACACTCGTGAATGGGAGTAGAAAAATGTTCGCCATGTTGTGGCGGTGAAAGAGAATCCACCACCTCATACCGTCATAGCAAATATCCAGCCTATTTGAAATGTATGGGGGAGGCCTATGTGGACATTTGATAGGCTGTAATGATGACGATGATGAATTCTACGCATGATTGCCTCATTAAAAGTAAAAAAGTAGCAACCTCCATCTCGTCATTGTCATAATTGGGCACAGGCCGCAGCCAGTTTTTGGTCAACAAAGTTTTCGCTGTACTGACCCTAACACGTACCTACTAACTGGGGTACCAGGTATGCAGGTTTCCTCGCGATGTTTTGATGTTTGTTATGTTTTTTTACTACTCAGACGTCTAGGTTTCTCCACGAAGTTATTTCCATCACTTTATCGGACACGTGATAAGTCAGCACGTAAAAATTCTTATAATAGATATTATTTGTCCTCGAGGGAATCGTAAACGTTCTTCTACCGTGCCATGATGAAATCTTACGGCCTGCTACACGGCTCTCGTATTTGTTTAAATAAAATTAATAAAAACTAGAACAGAGTTTTTGCACGATGGTTGACCATATCTACATAGTAGTTAGACATCAAACGATGCCAAGAACTATTCCATCAAATAGAGTTAAAAATCTCACAGCGCACTTAATATTCAATTATTTACGTCATATAACTTGATAACAAATAAAGTTGGTGAAATTAAAGCTATGCCGATAGACAGCCAATATATGCTACTAAAGAGTTTCTCTCTTAATTAAAGATTTTGTATACAGTATTAAATACGAGTATAACAGTATCGTAAGTGATTTCGCCAAACGTGGCAATTGCAGTAAATCATCCTGATGATCGCCACCGGTCTGGGTATTTAAAGTTTTGATTCTGATGGCGGTGAAAACCTATTTGACGATATGATATTAAACAGCAATGTTGTTTAGTTATTTTAGTTTGTTATCATCAAACGATCACTATTCATTGATATGGACAAGCTATATTATTACATAGTCAACAAGCAGTACAAGCACTACTACTAATATTTCACGAAATGATAAACTACTTTAAGATGTGATCAGTTTACTATTTAGCCACGATATAATTATACAATATGTAACGTAATTAACGCACACCCTCAGACATCCCAATCAGTATATTATGTTATAATCGTAATACATACACTGAATTTGTAGTTAAACATTTTTATGCACTGATTTTTTATCAAATTAGTTATACTAATTCCGGAAGAATGTTGTGGTCACAGTACAAATCTACGAACGCAAAGACTTTCACATGCTTGAAATAAAGTTCATTTTTCTTTATTTTTATTAAATGACAGAATTAGTAATAATACAAATAAAACTGCACTCTTAAAAGTCTTATTGCCTTAAGTTACGGTCCATTTCAGTTTGTTTTCACAGTCAAAATAATAAAATAAAATATTTAGTGTGACTGTAATTTACGTAGTTTTAATTATTTTTAGGATAAAAATTACCTATATTAAAAATAATAGGAATCGATTCAGTAAACGATTCTGAACAAACTACTTTCTCAAAGTGCGTTAATTATGTTACGTGTTGTATAGAAATCTTTTTGATCACACTATAAGGATAATGAGAATTTTGCAATAATTGCAGGCAGACCAGTTTAAATCAGTTTATATATTATATTAAGAATTGACATATATAAGTAGATTTTTGTATTTTTGATAAACGTCACTATTATCTATTTAAATTATTACACTTTTAAAATAAAATAACGACAAAGCTAAAAAATATACGTTAAGATTTTTATATAATTTTATATATCTCATTATTCAAACATATAAATATAATTTATTTAGTTATATTTTATATTATTTAATGAGTAACTGTAGGCAAAACGTACTTTATCTATTTGATAATAGATAGAGCTGTTTTGAAAACTAAAATATAGTTCGTCGGTGTAGTTTCAAATCATTAAACAGAGATTAAAACTAATTTGAAACTTTATTTATTAATATTTTATTTATTCTAAAAACACCAGTCATCCTGCATATACATGTAACTAACAGAATTATAACAGAAAATTAACATCTAAAAGAAGAAAAATACTTAAACTTCTTTTTTGAAGTTCCGTAATCGGATAAAAATTAGCCTATAAATTGCCCCAGGTTACTAACTACGTACATACAAAACTTCATTGAAATCGGTCCAGCAGTTTTTGCGTGACTCGTGAATACACAAATGTACAGATAGACAGACTGACTGACAAATGTTTAAAAACCATTAATTTGACTTCAGTACCCTTTACTTAGTCCCCTAGACTTGTTTTTTCAAAAATAAATATGTAGTACAGACACGACTTTTCTACAGATTTTTATATGTATAAATAAGGAAAGGATTTATTACTTGCGTAAGTTATTGATAGAAAATATTGTGCGAATGAATGTTCATTTACTTACAAAAACGATACTTAATACTTTTTGACTGCCTCGTTGGTCTTTTGGTCGTGAACGTCAATGCTGATTATGAGGTTCCGGGTACGAATCCCGGGTCGGGTCAAAAACAAAATATATTATTGAGTTTTTCTGTCAACAAATTCTCAGTATCAGCTTGAAGTCAAAAAGTTGGTGGTGTTGCAACGATAATGACTAAACTTTGTCGAATAGTTGTGTACGTACCCGCGAAGGCGTATGACAAAAAGATGTTAAAACGTGTGCCGGGCACAAGTTAGTATTATAATAACCAAATATCACAAAAAACTCTACTTAAATACCTACAGTAATAAATTGATTCAATTCTTGACAAATATTGTGAAACATAGAACTATGAATAGTTACAGATCGTGTAAATTTGTTAGAATGAGATAAAGATTATCAAGCACGATATTTTTTAATAGAAACAAGTATCTAGGATAAGATAGCCTCTTTTTAGCCAGAACATTAGTAAATAATTCAGTTTATTTACTCATGTGCTCTCCGGCCTTATGTCTTGAATAAATTATAGCTACTTTTGCAGCTATAATTTATTCAAGCAATATATCTTGATTATATTAGATCTTAGATATAATATAATCCCTTGTCAAGAAGTTATTTAATAAGGTTAATGACTTAGAGTAAATACGTATATATATTATCAATTCAGTAGACATTTGTAAATGTTACAATGAAATACTTACTTTATTTTATAATTGTATTATATAAATAGACTTAGAATTGCTTGTATATGACATTTAACTATATAGTGGCGGTGTAAGTATATCAGCACACCAGCAAAAAATAGCAGCGTAATGCTGCTGTGCTTCGTATGGTGAGTGTAAAGAACCGGAGACCCTTTTTAAATGGAATCGAGGTATTCCATCGTAGTCCTCAAGGGTGACAACGCATCTGCATTTTGATTCTCAATCGAGGTTAAATGTAGATATCTATGGGCCACAGCATCCACTTACCATTAGGTGAAGTGTGTGTTCATTTGTCACCTAATGCTATAAAAAACACTACCACATTTCGTCCCATGGATGTCGTTAGAGGCGATAGAGGGAAACTGAAACAAAAGATGGGCATCAACAACTAATAACAACTCAAAATTTAAAAAAAAAACTGCATTTCGCCTACTAAGCGTGGCAACTATGGAAAAATCCCCACTCTGAGGCAATCTGTGTGAGAGGCCCTTGTTCAAAAAACTTTCCTGGAATGTAATGGAAGGACGTTAAATTATTCGTTTGTAATGAAATCATTTTATGCAGAATTGGATCGTTCTCGGTCTGGGTGCCGACAATTGCCAATCATTTCGTGAAGATGGTGAAAACAAGAGGAGGCATCGACAAGAGTCTGTGTAACGTTATCAGAGAAAGCATAGAAGCGCCAGTTGATGTGAGTCCTAATATGCTATTAGTTATATTGAACTAAATCTCTTATAATACCTAGTTTAGGTCTAGTGGTCATAAACCACTACTGGATCCTGGATTCGAATCACGGGTTGGGCCATAAAAAGAATTCATTAGTTCTTCTGTCAAGAAATTCTCAGTAGTAACCCGAAGTCAGGAAGTTCCCTCGTGCATGGGAAAGTAGTAGTAGTGTAGTATTACCGTACTATTGGACTATGGGAGTGAGAAATAGAGTGTACACTCGTGCTTCCACATACACTAGGACATTATAATCACATGTGTAAGAAACTCCTTACTCTATGCTATAGTCCTGTCCTGCGCAGATGATGAGTTTCTGTTGAGACTGGCCGCCGTGGTCGAAATTAGGTTAAGTTGAAGAGGTCTCATCTAATGAAGTCAACGCTCCGTCCCTCTCGGCCCAAAGGCCCGAAATCTTTCCATGTTGTCCATGTGGTCGGAGCGAAGTTCTGCAAGACCCGCCGCAGAAGACCACAAAAATTCTCCGATCACACTCTTAATATCATGGCTTTAAGACGGGAAATCAAGCTGTAATCTTCAACAGATTTGACAGCATACAGGCAACTAAACAGACAGATCTTACAAGCATGCGGCGGAACTTACGCAACTTTAATACTGCTCGTATTAAAGAAGCGATCTAGTGGAACTAGGGCTCCAAAGTCTTTGCCAGAAAAAATCAACTGTCAAACCTGAAGACTGAGTGTGGCAGTATCGTTTCCGGAACACCTGAGATTTTGAGTGAGATTAAGAGGTTATATTAGCAGCTGTACACGTAATCGTTAGAGCCACACGCAAGTGTGAGTAGTGATCAAGGAGCAAGTCTTAACCGACACTATTCCGATGATATCCTGGACGAAAACGACAAGATCCCAGACGAGTAAATTAGGATTATTTTTGCGCGGAATCTTAATTATTTTTCTAAAATATAAATAGCCAAGGTTACTCCTTATAATATCAGTTATATGCCAGTGAAAGTACCGACAAAATTGGTCCAGCCATTTCGGAAAGCCGGAACAAAACAGACAGACTGAATAAAAAAATGTGTTTTTAAAATTTACTGAATGTATTTTGACATTAACACTATTTAAATACACTTCAATTTTATTTATTTGTATAGTTGTTACGCGATATCTATGTCAATTGTGAAGAATTTTTTGATTCTTTCTTTGTTAAATGGGTTGCACTTCAGAAGTGGCTTCACATCTTTCAGGATGGCAAAATAGGGGATGAAATTTTTAATATAACTTTTTAGACGACATTGAGGTTGTGATATTTATTAAAAAAAATTAAAAATGGTTAAAATCAAGGTATTTCTGTATACAAAACAATACTCTGATTTTCCTTTTAACAAATCAAAATAAGCTTAAACATAATTGTTAGATGAAGTTCACGACAGGGTGTGGAATTACGGATATAAACTTATTAAGTTCGTGGTATCTAACGTATCGACAGATATATATAAGTCAAAAACTCGTATCTGCAGTCTTCTAATCATATGTATTGTAGTGAAAAGAGTACAATGTTATATTTTCGTTAAATTTTGCGTCTTTCAAGCAAGCCAATAGGCTAAATAAAGTAATGGGAAGGCAGCTAGCTTGAATTAAAACAAGAATCCTGCCAATAAAAGGGTTGTCTCCTAAATTATTGGGTCATGAATTTTTTTATCTTGGCATTCTTTCTTGATATTATTCTTTCTTTAGTCACTAATAGTCACCAATTCGTCACTAAATTATGACATAATAAGGTTTAGGTTCAATTAAGAAAATTGGGAGTTCGTTGAAGAATATTTTAGCTTAAAGGGCGCAATCTTTACTTTGTCTTTTAAATTACCTTTTGCAGCCAGACGTCGCACCGTGCACCCTGAATATAACATCACTACTGTTTGTATTGTTAGTGGGCGCCATGCAGTCTTTGTTTAACGCCTTGCTAAGTTTGGTAAGTAAAAAATTAATAAGTTCAGATAATTAATAGAATTAGGCGTTAATTTACGTAAATCCTTTATATTAAAGATGTTATTATTATAATTTAACTTGCCAAGATCCGTGTAATAAAATTCCCCCTATGAGACGATCTATGGGGAGGATATATGCGGAGTGGTAAATTAAAAAAGTCGTTCGACTTTCAATAAGTATTTTTATAATCTACATTGAATAAAAAAGTTTCTATTTCTATTTCTATCTACGTTCAGCAGTAGACTTTAGTATCCTGTAACGGTAACGGTATACAGGTGAAGACTTATTCTCCCATACATACCTGTATGAATTAAATAGATACAGATTAAAAAAACATGTTTTATTATAATCCAGGTGGTGAACAGAGTTGGCAACCGCAATTTGGTAATATGCGTTACAGTTGTATGTGGAATGTCAGGCATCATAGTGAACCTCATATCTAATGCCTACGCTAGCGTCGTTTTCTTCATGATCTTCTTGAGTGGTGGTTTGGTTTACGGAATGTACGTGGCCATTGCTGTTAAATTGTTCCCTACACATCTCAGGTAATTTTCTATTTATTTATTTAATTCAATTTGTATGGTTCCTTAAATATTATACATAAATCACAAATACAAATACTGCTATAATTGCAACGAATGGTACAACAAATAAAACGTTTTTGAAAATGCTATCTACTTTTGTAAATATCTATATTTTGAAAATATAAAACTTTAAATAGCGAAAAGGAAACAGATTTTTCCGGACCGATACGACCTGGGGACCTTCAAGAAAAGAGCTTACTCCTTTCTAAAAGACCGACAACACACCTGAAATTCCCCTGGTGTTGCGGTTGGTCATGGGTGGCGGTAGTCACTTAACATCAGGTGAGCCGCAAGCTCGTTTGCCCCCTCTTCTATAAAAAAAATGTTTGGAATATAACAAAATTTGGGAACTTGGAAGGATGAAACCTTCACCGTTCAATAAATATCTAACGCCTCATCGATCAATTCATACACAATTAAGTATCTTTTTTTTAAGTTTATAAAAACATTAAATCATTTAATAAAACATAAATATTTCTAATTAACATAATATACAAGTTAAAGGAAAATAGTATTTTACAAAATTATACAGTATAAAACGCTTAATTTAAGTAAAAAATACTTGCTACATCGCCGCCGTCTGTTGGTAGTGTGCCCAGAAGACTGGCTGAGTTGCCTCGCTGTATTGCGAGGCTGATCCGCTGACCAAAATATCTTCTAGCTTTTGGGTCACCAGAGACATTGACAAGGCGTGATGAGATATCCCTGTACAAACGTCTTGCATCGGGACCTCACGGCCCCAGCGTTCCTACACCAAACGGCACAAACATGTATCCCTCTCCAACGGCTACGTATTTGCGCCGCTTGTTAGACTCGCCAACAGCAGCAGCAGCGCCTGCCTGCTGTGCAGTCGCCGCAAGATGTGATGGCGCTAATGTGTCAACACAAGTTGCATCCCATACTAAGGAGCGCCCATTTTCCATGGAATGAGCGTCATTCCATCAGGCCTCTTGCCATCGTCCCGCAATATACCGTTTGGCTCTAAAATTGCAGGTACGTTTGCACTGGTTAAGGCTCGTCGAATGACGTCATTAATGGCTGCATGGCGAGGGATGCGACCAGCACTTCGATGGTATGCCAGGCCGTGGTGGCCAAGAATGTCAACCTCTTTACCACAGCGGCAGCGATGGAGCTCATTGGTTTTTAAACCCAATCTCAGGCTGATAGAGAGAAAGTAGTACTGTCCAAGAGTGTACCGATATTCGATGAGGGCAGCGCATTCAACCAATAGCCCGACTCCTTCTCCACAGATGCTAAAAGACGGGCTCGCTCTGTAGGTTTCGCACAGTTTTCTAGTAGGTTTTTTTGAACCTGGATACAGAGTGGCTCATCCCAATGCCTCTGCGAAGCTGGGTTTGTTGGAAAAACTTGGTTCGGCCCGGTCTTATTGATCCAGGCTTCCTTGGCCTCAGCCAAGCACGAGACCTCTACATCACCGAGTGATGGGTTAATAACTGTTCCAATGAGGTCTGACGTGCTATGAACTGAAGACAAGAAAGCCGGAAGTGCTACGCTGGAAACTCTTCTTATTCTTAGACCACCAAGTCTAATCGGAAGAGCGGCCTGAACCCAGGAATTTTCGTTTAATGGACAATTTAGAAATTCTATTATAGTTTTCCTTATAATATCATCGAGGCGATTTAAAAATGGGACGTGCATCCAAAGAGTAATTTCTAAATAAAGTAGTAATTTCTTTTAGACGACTGGATGACTCCTCAATCTTATTTAAATAATTGTTAAATTGTATAATTATATTATTTTCTTTTTTAATGGACTAGTACGGTTGTCCTTTCGTCAGTACCAAGCAAGAGGAAATTATCCTTTATATCAGTTTTGTTTTTGGTCACAAGTCATTTATTCCAAAAACATTGATACATTGTGTGGGAAAACTTAATTATGACATAAAATTTTAAATAAAATAAAAATTTTAAAAATTGCTTTACAAATAACATCACTTGTAACATTGTTTTCACATAAAAAAAATAAAATAATAGTGTACATGTGCAGACATTTAGGTAATATACTATATCGCACCACTTTTGTGTATCAAACTCCAAATCACAAGTTCAAACCATTTTAAATACATTATAACACGAAACGCAATCCAAAGGGTATTATTACGACGTTTCCGTCGGCGGTCAACTTCCAAGTTCAAGTCCCCGCGACGGCATCCTGTATTTTTCTTTTTTAATGGACTCGATTTTGTTAATGGACGATACTTTGTTAATGGACTCGAAATTTTTGAGGAATTTTGATGGCAGATTGTGCCAGTAGACAATCGATGACGATAGTATCTCAAGGCGTCTAAACATTATCATGAGGCACACGTCAGCATTAGAGCATTTGTTTCGTTATTTCGGCTCATTGTTCACTACACAGACTTTTAATACACAAAATTGCACCACTTTTACGTATCAAAATCGGTGGCCCAGTTCCCACAAAAACTCCCCTGTATTATCTTAATAAATATGAGGAATCATTATTTGCTTTTTTTTTAATTTTACCAAATATGTTTTCCTATTTTTTTATTTTGCGGCTCATTATTAGTGTTGTTTATATCTATATCAGTAATGCGTTGGTAAAAAATATACAAGAATATTTTTTGAATAATTGTGTACTTTAAAAAATAATAAGTTCTATTGCACGCCATATAACGCAAAGCGTTATTAGGTAGTGCTTTACTCTCAGCCCATCAAGGTCAATTTTGTGTTTCAAAAATGCCTTTATCGTAACCATATTGTACTTATACGATAATACTTACTTACGATAAATAAATGAGTAGCCGTATATCAAGAATACACTCTAATTAATCCATCTTATATAGTACCTGCGGATAATAAGGCCCAGCTAAGGGTGATTCGACAAAAAAGTGAGAAATATCCAATTTGGTCTACAGATTTCAATAAAAATCATAGGCTGAGTACAGTTTTTACAAAGTAGGAACAAAAAATTGTTACATTTGCCATAAAGAAAAACGAAATTAAACATTTCTAAAAACCTTGCTAGTAGCCCTTATTTTACTACGGTGGGGTAATAAAGCCTTTAATTAATAAAGCTATAAGGGACTCAATCAAACTATACGTAATATATTAATTATTAGTGATAAATCATTTAAATAGGCTTTTTATAGACAATTAAGAATTAAAGTTTTAAAAAAAAATTCCTCGCCTAACAGCATTTAAAGGCATTAGAATAATGATGAATAAACTGACAAACAAACGCATTCCTCGCGATTATCATCAGTGCGACGGTAGTGTCTTGAGTTGAGACGACAGTTAGATTGAGTTGAAAATTGGGTTGAGAAGACCTCAATCGAATTTTTCTCATACGGGCTGGTCTCCACAGAGACTAGCAAATCTACACGGTACCGAATTATAGTGTCCGAATTTACGCGTAAGCACAGGTGCACTCTCTATTCCTTCACAATTAATCCGACACGGTCTGAGTGAGCTTAGGCGCAGGATCAAATATTTAACACATAATTTAATAGCTTCTAATGTCGAAGTATTAATTCTTCGACACACTTTGTCTTTACACTGTTTGTACAGCTGAAACCACGTCGTATTCTGACTACGACACTAGTTTAGTAATAAAAGCGTACGATTAATTTACGTTTATAATATTTTAAAAGTGATCTAAAATACATTATAAAACAAAAAAGCTAGGAAGTATAATAAGGCCTACGGTGAAGTATAGCAGACATTAATAACCGGCGATCAAGTATTTAAGAAAAACCAAATATAAAAAAAGACGATGATACGATTCCACAAAGCTGCGTGCTATCACCAACGCTGTTTCTTCTGCATATCAATGATATGTTGCAAACCGGTAACATTCATTGCTATGCGGATGACAGCACTGGTGACGCTCTGTACACCGGTCGTGCCAATATTTCTCGAGAAAACGTCTCCGAGTGCCGGGACGAAGTTGTGACTGAAGTCGAGTCTTTGCTGAACAAAGTCTCGGATTGGGGGACTAAATCTAGTCCAGTTTAACCCTCGGAAGACACAAGTTTGAACGTTAACCGCCTCTCTATCTATCTCATCAGTATCTCCTTAGTTTCAAGGCACTCCTCTTGTTGCCTCAGCCAGTATCGGAATCCTCGGCGTCGACATATCGGGTGACGTGCAGTTTCGTGGTCACTTGGAGGAGCAGGCCAAATTGGCCTCTAAAAATCTTGGCGTGCTCAGCAGAGCGGATCAGTATTTCATGCCGGCACACCGCCTGCAACATTACAGGGCGCAGATTCGGCCTCACATGGAATACTGTTAAAAGACTTCATTTAATATTAAAGTATTTCTGGGTTTTTAACGTCTTCAATTGATTTGATTGTGTTCCAGAGCGCTGGCTGTAGCTTTGACCTCGACTGCAGGAACTATTGGAATGATTGCTTCGGTACAGATCCTTAATCTGCTGCTCGTGACCAACTGCAATGCTGGTTTCTATTTATTCAGTGGCCTTTTTATTGGTTCGTATTTTTGTCTATTCTCATATGACTTCAATTTTGTGATTTCTTATCTTATTTATGAAAGTAAAGGTCGATATATAATTCGACAACTACAGTAGCGAGTTAACTTGCAAACCTGGCGAGTTAAATTATCTCGTTTGACGGATCAGTGAGTTAAGTAGCAAATTATTGATTAAGTTGAACGAGATAGAGGGCCGGTATATTTTTCGGCGAGTTAATTTCGAATTATTGCCCTCCCGCGCGTCTTTCGATACGACACCAGCAACTAAACTCGCCGCTCGTGTGAAACAGCGAGTTTAGTTCAGTGCATAAGTTTGCAACGTGTTCGCGTTCGTCAATATATATAATTGTACTTTTTTTACTAAACTCGCCATGAAGCAATTCGAACGCTACTACCAACTTAACTGATATTTACTGTCAACTGCCTTGTAACTAAACTCGCTACTGTACTTGTCGAAGTGTAAATAGGCCTTTAGGGTGACGAACAAGCACACAGTTCATCTGATGTTTAAGTAAATGCTGTTTGCCGTTGCCCATAGACACCCACATTTGTTCGATTAGTCAAAATATAGATGCGTGGTCATTACCCCTCACTACTAATATAGAATGCCAGTTTGATAGCACTCCAATTCTCACCTCTCTTTTATAAATATAAACTGTGCGACTGTGATATTTCTGCGGTCGTGCAGACCAATTCCTATGAATTTAAAATATATCGAATCGTAGGTATCATATTTTAGTATTCATCTTAAAATTTCAGTCATTTTTGAATAAACCTTATTTTTTTAAAAAGTGTAATCTTCTTATGATAGTAAATTTGAAATGCGAAATTATAAAGGAGTTAAATGATACTTCTGATATACGTGTCGATTATGGTAGGTAAATCCGCTTCCTGTAGGAATTTTAAACAGGCTGATGTAGAAATGTTATTTGTAGCCAGGTAAATTAATTTATATATAAATGAGTGTGTAACAATACATTGCTGTTCTATTATAGTTCTCTACAATTTGTTTTGCCATAACCGCCACAATTCTATTGCTATCTCAGTACCAGACGCATACAATTGACGCTGCTCCCAGGTATATTATTATATAGAAGATATGCTATTTATATCAGGTAAAAACGAGATAGTTATCTTTCTAGCTTTTCCTATCACAAACATCCCGAAAACAAAACACATGGCAAAAATCTAGCGGAATTTATCTCTTTTCTTCCGGTTATGTAAGTAATTTGCAATTCGGTCCCGGATGCTACTAAACTTAATATTCTACTAATGCTATTTAACTTAAACTTTCAACTCATAATATAGTCTATTAAACTGAAGTAGAGTTTACTTTGTTTATACTTTATTTTAATTTTGTTTTCTATTCTCAATCTCGTTTCGGTATTTATAGTGCATTACTTTTAAATTGTCTTTTTTGCATTCGGGTTTTTTTTATATTTATTTTACTTAAGACTCTCCTATGTCAAGTGTGTGTAAGATAAAAACTGTGTTACTTTTATAAGACGGGCAAAATGTAGAGATGATTGATGGCATATTAAACAAAACGGACATGAAAGTTACAATTTACGTAAGCAGTTCAATTGTTCAAGAGAATTTCGATCGTGTGGTTAATTTAGTAACTTTCTAGGATCTAACGAACTAATCGCTAGACCTGAGTGTCACATAATTCGGCTCAAAGCGACATAAGCCTACTCTAAAGTTGTTTCTGTAATTTATGTACTGTCACTGCCCAGCTCAAAATTAGTAGAAGCACACGTCGCTCGATCTTTCCTTTACCACGTAAAGCATCAAATTCAGTAGTACAAAGCTCAATGCGGACACCAATGCCGGGTTGGTTGACAGTCATACGAGAGTCATCAAACTCAAGAAATAGAGCTTGAGGCAGTTCTCCCACTTCCAGCTGGTTTCAGCGTAAAGCAAGCCATTCTACATGACGGATCACCCTATAGCACCATTGACTAGTCCATGATTAACGTTTATATTGCGCCTTATTTATTTATTTATTTATTTATTTATTCTTTTTTGTACACCACAATACAGAAACATCAATACAGTTAAAACTAATTAAAGTATGTACAATAGGCGGTCTTATCACTGAAAGTGATTTCTTCCAGACAACCTTTGCGTAGAGGAATGATGCAAACAAAAGTTACAAAAAGAGGGGGGGCATACAAAATAATAATAATAAAACACAATAATACATACAAATAAAAGTAAGTGAAAGTTATATATAAAATATCATATAATAGATTAAATGAAAAGAGTAAGAGAAAGGTAAAGTAATTTATCTAATAGCGTTCTAAATAATACGATTTAACAAGAATTTTGAAAGAGTGAAGAGATTTAGCACGACGAATATGTAGAGGTAAGGAGTTCCACAATCGCACAGCGGTTACGGTGAAGGATTTCTTGAAAAAGGAAGAAGAGTGCAAAGGTGTAGAGAGAGAAAGATTGAAGGAGGATCGAAGGAACCGATTATGGGTAAGAGAAAGATACTGGAAACGGTTTTTTAAATAAAGAGGAGTAGAAGGATTAAACAGCACACTATACAACGCGGAGAGAATGTGAGTATTCCTGCGAAGGCGGATCGGGAGCCATTTGAGCTGTTTGCGAAATTCGGAGATATGATCATATTTGCGAAGCCCAAATATAAATCTAATGCATAAATTTTGAATGCGCTCAAGCTTATTAAGCTGCTCCTCGGTAATGTCAAGATAGCAAATATCAGCATAGTCAAGGATAGGCAGAAGAAGAGACTGGGCGAGCGTAACTTTAGTAACTGTGGGAAGGAAATTACGTAATCTACGTAAAGAGCTTAACGCAGCAAACATTTTTCTACTGACCTCATTAACCTGTGAGGTCCAAGACATACAGGAGTCAAGATACAACCCCAGGTTTTTAACCTTGTTACTGTAAGGGATTAGAGTGCAGTCTAGTATAATAGGGGGTAGGGGAGACCAGTCAATTTTACCAATTAATCTAGAACTACCGATGACAATGACCTGAGTTTTCTTAGGATTAATCGTTAAACCATAACATTTACTCCAATTCGAAATACAAGTCAGATCAGCGTTAATAGTGTCAACTGCTTTAGATAGATCTACAAGAGAGGACTGAGTATAGATTTGGAGATCATCAGCATACAAGTGGTAGGAAGAGGACAAATTATGACTTATAGAGTTAATGAAAATTGCAAAAAGGAGAGGAGACAACACGCCACCTTGTGGTACACCAGCAGCTGTAGTAATCCAGGTGGAAAAACCCTCTTGCACCTGAATTCGCTGTCGGCGACCAAACAAGTAACTTCGAAACCAGTCAACTACAGTTGGAGATATGTTGAGAGAGCGTAGGATGCTTAACAAGATATCAAAATCTACAGTATTAAATGCGTTACTAAAATCAAGCAACGTGAGAATAGTAAGCTTTTGTTTCTCCATACCATACCGAATATCATCAGTGATTTGTAAAAGTGCAGTAGTCGTACTATGGCCAGGACGGAAACCGGATTGCAAGGGATTTAAAAGATTGTGTTTTAAAAGATAGGTACTTAATTGATTGTGCACAAGACGTTCTAGAACTTTGGAAAAGAAAGGCAAAATGGAGATAGGTCTATAATCGGAAAAACTAGAGGGATTTGACTTTTTCGGAAGAGGAACTACAAATGCGTCTTTCCAAGCTGAAGGGAAAAAAGCAGAATTCAGTGATTTATTCAGGATAGACGTGATTATAGGTAAAAGGAGATCAATGAGAGGGATGACCATTTTCCGACTAATGCAGTCACTACCAATCGAATTTGAATGGATGGACATTATGGCTCTCTTAACATCACAACTGTTAAATTGGCTAAAATTAAAAGCAGGGGTGTCCGGAGTGGGAGCTTTTGAAAGAGAATCTAAAGTATTATGTTTTGCTTTATCGTTAATGCAAGACGAAGATGAGAAATGCAAATTAAGTTGATTGAGATCAAGGTTATGGTGTGTGAGATTTTGCCGTAATTTCCCAACTCCTAAGGACTTAAGAAATTTCCAGACCTTAGCAGGATCAGGATCTTGTACTGATTCATGGATAAGGCGTCGTTGTGCTTTTCTACACAGATTGTTGCAACGATTCCGTACTTAACATTGCTCGTGACCCAATGCCAGATTTTATGGTGTTGGGTATACCTCCTTTTTTATTGGGATCGTCCGATATATATTCTTTTTTTGGAATTTGGCCATTTTAGGGTCCAGTGAGATATATACTGCATTAATCTTATAAATTTTAGTGCGTTTTTCTAGGTCTTCAGTTATAGTGGAAGTATAATTTTCCACAAAATTAGTTGTAGGAAAAATTCTAACGGCTTCCCCGTCACCTAATTCACCTATCAATGGTACTCTTTGGCTGTCTATTACGGACAACTGCAGCATTGTCAATTCTTCAACCCGTAGACTATTCAATACATCTACAAAAGTGGTATCTCCAGCTTTGAAAAGGAACCAGACAAACGTTAAACTAAGAAACAGAAGGGGGGAATCGAGGCTTCTCTTGATCCGGTCTCCTACAACGCCTACGTTGGGTTCGGGAACAACGTATGTGATCTCCGCAATGGAGTACCACACAAGGGCGATAACCTCTTCCTTTTCAGAAAATAGGTTTAGGCGGGGATTACGGATCTTCCGAAGTCATCCCGGTCCCAACGTCTTAATTCTTCGATATGGACTGTATCACTTTAAGGGGAGAATTCCTTGGGAATAAAACAGCAATTATCTTCAAACCGTTCCGTGAGAGAGTAATTACTTTTCCCTATCATTTCCCTATACTTCTTCTTATTGACTGCTGGTCTTGCACTTTTCCCGAACGATTTGCAAGATTTTTTTTGCGCCCGAAGCAATTAAAGGGCTACCCTATACGTAGGGAGGCGGAAAATGCATTACGCATACCACGATAGCCGGTCTATCGTGGTTATGAGGGGCTCACTGTCCTACCGGGGACCCTAAGTGATACCCTCTAAAAACCGCCTTTGGGGGACAGGCAGCCGGCTGATTAAGCTGTATTGTGCCTTATCATGAGCGACCCTCTTTTGGGAAAAGAGGACGCAGGCGGCTAAGAGCCGCTGAGGGAGTGCCCACGAAGGCAAATTAATAATGTTAGTTAATACAATAATTTAATTTAATTAGAGTTGGCCTGAGCCGCCAGGAGACAGTTCAGGTCGTTTGACAGTTTATTAGGCAGGTCCGAGAGAGAGTTTCTCGGCCTGCGGAGACGATAGCGAGAGGGGGGTGGGGCTGCATAAGAAGCTACCTCACGAATTAATTGGTTTGGGTGCGACTCTGAGGCTTTGAAGAAGTTCTCAGAGAGTTTTTTAAGAAATTGTTGAATTGTTGGGAGCTCTAAGTCCAGATGAAGGTCGGCATTACGGACGTACCAAGCTCGACGACAGAAGAGGTTCTGAACTATTTGGAGTTCATTTATAATATTAGGGTTTGCGTGGGCAAAGACGGGGCCCGCGTAGGACATGACTGGTCGTATACAGACCTTGTAAAGGGTACGCTTGTTTCGAAGGGACATTTTACTGTGTCGGCCCAACATACTGTTGAGTCTACTCAGATAAAACCGTGCGTGACGGGTTACTCTTTTGACGTGGGGTCTGAAAGTGAGCCCTGTGTCTAGAGTGACACCTAAATATTTGGCGGACGTATGCCAGGGGACAGGGGTCCCTAGCATACGTATTGGTGGAGTGTTTTTGAGACGGCGTCGTTTATAATCGAAGTGAACGGCGGAGCTCTTCTCCGGGTTCACATCGATGCGCCATTTTTTGAACCAAGCTCCTAGGTCATCAACTGACTTTTGGATCTTGTTCCGTATGAAGGGTAGTGAGACACCTTTGCAGTAGATGGCAGTGTTGTCTGCGAAGAGGGAGAGTTGAACACCTTTCGACGGGACGGGAATGTCGTTGGTGAACAGGATATACAGCAGAGGAGCAAGTACTGAGCCCTGAGGGACACCAGCCTTGATAGTTCGCTGTGAAGATAGCGTACCTTCATGTCTAAAACGAAAGGTACGCTGTTTTAGGTAGGAGGCCACGAGACGAACTAGACGATCGGGGAGACCTATTTTGTAGAGCTTGTAGATGAGGCCTGTGTGCCAGACTCTATCGAAATCTTTAGCTATATCGAAAAAGACCGCGATGGTCTTATGACGACGAGGATAGAAACCGCTGAGGATATAATGCGGTGAACTTGTTGGGGACATGAGTGTTTGGCTCGGAAACCGAATTGATGGGGAATGATAAGAGGGTCGCCGTCTGTGGGAAACGGATAGCGCCTCATACGCGTTTCGATGACTCTTTCAAAGAGCTTGCCCATTGCCTTGAGGAGGCTAATGGGGCGATGACTGGAGGGAGGTTGAGAGGCTTGCCTGGCTTGGGAATTCCAATCACAGTTGCCTCTTTCCGCGTAGTGGGGAAATAACTAAGATTGAAGCAGGCGTTGAAGATAATAGATAAAAAGGTTAACACCTGCTCAGGAAAGTGTTTTAGGGCTTGGTTGGAGATGCCATCCGCGCCCGGAGCCTTTTTGGGCTTAAGTCCTTTGATGAGGGATGAAATCTCATCATTGGACACAAAGATAGGTTCGGAGGCCGTAGGGGGTGAGTTCCGGCGGCGGACCTCATCCTCCACTGCCTGGACGTGAGAGGGGTCGACGGGTTGAGAACTAGGAGAGCATTGAGCGGCAATGCTATCTGCAAAGCACTCAGCCTTTTCCTCGTCCTCGAAGGCAACCGTGCCGTCGGGACGGGAGAGAGGGGGGAGTGTGGGTGATAGCGTCTATGCGGAGGGCTCTAGCCATCTGATAGTACGCTATGTGAGATGGAGAGATATTCTCCATGAGCTTACTCTTTTCGAGGTCTCGAAATTCAGAGAGGCGGAAGCGGAGTTCTCGTTGAAGACGATTGGCCGCGCGCCTATATTCGGGGGTGGGATATTTTGCTGCTCTCCGGAAAGCAGCTTTTTTGGCTTTTAATAGGTTGCTAATATGTAGGGGAAGCCCACTATTGTTAGCAACCGGGACGACCCTTTCGTTCTCCTTAAGGGAGGATTTAATAAGGGTGGAGAGTGAATCGACCGCGGTGCTGATTTTTTCGGGACTATCTAAGTCCGACGGTAGGGAGATGGTAGAGTCCTGTGAGTCCAGAGCTTTAACTAGGGACTCCTTGAAACCCTTCCAGTTAGTGAAGGTTTTCGTGTGTGTTGGGGGAGGTGGCTGATGGCCAAGAATGAGGGAGACCGGTCGGTGATCTGATCCTAGATCGTCTAGTGTCTCGATTGCGCTGAGGTTGAGAGAAACTCCTTGGAGTAACGCAAAATCTAACACATCGGGGGCGTGATCGGTGTTATCGAGAAAGTGAGTAACACCGAGAGGACTATGGACGGTAATATCAAGAGACTGCGTGATATCGAGCAGTATCTTGCCACTAGGGGCACGTACTACTTGCGCACGTAGTGCGGCATGTCCATTCAGTATGCTTGGAGTTAAAATCTCCAAACATAATGACTGAATTGCCTAAAGATAAAATGGCCTCAAAATCTTTTTGAGGGGATATGTTCCTGAAGGGATGTAACAGGAGGCTATGAGGATGGACTGATGTCCAGTCATAGCTAGCCTGCATACCGTGGCTTCCATGTTGGTAAGCTGCGGAGTAGAAATGGGTGAGCAATGAAGTGTCTTCTTGTAATAGATGGCCGTTCTGCCGCCTCGGCGGTCGGGTCTGTCGTTACGAAGACAGAAGTTTTTAATAGAAAGGCCTCTAGTGTCCTTAGCTTTGAGATTAGTTTCCTGTAGGAGGAGGAAATCGACTTCACGATTCCGAAGAAAGAGCTTAAGCTCTGGGTGGTTATTTCGCCAGCCGCGAATATTAAATGATACAAGCGATAAACCCTTAGGTTTGATACGACCGTGAGATTTTGGTAGAGTAATTTGCACTGACATTGAAGTTAAGTTAATTAAGTTAACTTAACTTACAACGCTAACAAAAGATTGTTATGTTCTGCAAGAACGAGGAGACGTTCTTGGGGGGAATTCGCCGCGCGCAGTTTGTGTGCTACAACGGTGATTTCCCTAACGTCAATATTCCTAATAGCGGAATATAGTGTGTTGTAGTCGTCGGGTGTGGGCTCCGCTTCATGGGAGTAGGAGCTTATCCGCGGTGGGTCTGCCTTTTTGGGCCCCCAGGGAACGACTGGAGGCTGCATAGGCTTAGAGAAGCCCGGAGGGGGCTGAATTATGCCCTGAGGGGGCCTAGGGGGACCCTGAGAGGGTCGAGAGAAGCCCTGGATGGGCTGAGAAAGGCCCTGACGGGGCCGTTGTTGGAGGGCCGGGAATGAGCGGTCATTTACCGGCGGTGGAGCTTGCCTACTGGGGCGAGGTTGAGGTGCGCGTGGGCAACCCCTGTAGTTAGCCGGATGAACTGTCTGTTAGCACAGGACACATTCAGGCGGGGATTCGGCGTCTTTGGGCCGGGGACACTCTTTCGTGTTATGGGGTTCGAGGCACTTTACGCACCTGGGTGGGGCGGAGCAGTTGGCCGCCGCGTGACCATAAAGTTGGCAGCGGTGGCACTGCGCCGGGAAACCGCGCCTATGTGGGGGGCTCGACCTTCACTCTCGACAGGCCACACACTGTGCGTACCTGCCGGAAGTTGGCTTTGGCCTCCTCTACGTTGGATAGGATGATGAGGGCAAGGTTGAATCTCTTGCCCGTCCTACTGTGCATTTTGTGCACTGCTTCTACGGGGAAACCTTGGGACTTAAGGTCCTCAAGGATTTCCTCGTTGGAGAACTCGAAGGGGACGCCTCGGATGACGGCCCTGACTTTGCGCTCTTCAGGGAGAGCGTAAGTGTGGTACGAGACACGTTCGGCTGTGAATAGCCGGGTGATTTGACGGAAATCCTCGATCGAGCTTGGGATGATTTTGATCGCCTCCCCGAGGTTGACGGCGTGATCGTACTTTATACCTGCATTGTAGCAGGTTTAGATTTGCAAGAAAAATCAATTTACTGAACTACCTCGAAGCTAAACGCGAAAGTGAGCCGCGCCATTTGTGCGCTTGCGCAACTCAATTACATCAATTTGTACTATCACTCTCTCACGGTTTGCTCAATAACTTTATTTGTATAAGACATACATTTATACAATTTACTTATAAAGATAGCACAGAAAAATATCTATACTACGATATACATTACATTTTCATATCACAAAAAACCCTTTATTTATTTAACAAAATATGCTTATTTTACTCACATGTTCAAAGTTGGAATTTCTTAAATATTTAACATAGAAAGTTAAAACAATGTTTTCTACTTGAAATTATACATATCTTAACTAATACAATAGTTTAATTTACATTTTCTCTATACATTTCACTATTAAAACACTTTTAAATTTCTTATACAAAACTATCATTATTTCACTTATTCACAGGAATTTTCACATAAAATAACACAGAATTCACCTCTTTTACACGTACAATCAATCTGAAATGTTTTACAAGTCATTTTACATAAGTTGCTGAAATTTGAAAATATTTAAATTTCTACATATTTGGCCTCGTAAGTACGTGGCTAGCGTGCGTCTATGAACTCACACTATTTGAACAACTAACTTTTGCACGGCTATCGACTATCAGTAAAAATGAAAAGTTTAGTATACACTAATATCAACAATACTAGGTGAATAAATGATTCTATACAATTCTCAAACGCCGAAAACTATTTCTAATCAGATTCTTATCAGTTATCATGTTTCTTATCAAACAATATAAGTGAATGTTTTCATAAATCAATCATAGAAAATAGGCATTTGTTTTCATACAAAACATATCAAACTCATATAAGACAATACTTATGCAATTAATTTCCATTAATTCTACTTATGCACAGCGGTCATCTCGACCGGGGAACAAAACCTGGTCTCTTACTTTATTTTAATATTTCTTTAAATTAACATTATTGGAAAGATGATTTCAACCGGGGAACAAATTCGGTAACATAATTTATATCTTAAATATTCCCTATATGAATTTATTAAGAGATATTACTAAGAAAACGACAAACTATTCCGGCCTGGGAGTCGAACCCAAGACCTTCATATCATTAATTCAATATTTCTTTAAGATTCAACTAAGCATTTTCTTATCGGAATGTTGTTGCTTGATAATTTGCTTTTTAGAAGCTATTCGTAATCGGTTAACTAATAAATTGAAATATTCTTATAGGCGCGTCGCCAACAAGCTTGCCTCATGTTTTGAGGTAATTTGCAGAAATTGAACAAGTGCCACAAATTAATTTCGAAAGACAATATCCATGGCAGACGAAAGCAATAAAATCCTCCAGCAACTTTCGACACCGGGGGTAATTACAATTAACATTGACTTCACTGAAAGCAGCATTATTATTGCGTTGTATTTTTCTTGATATAAGCTATGCTTTTTATTAAATTTTTCTTAAAAACCTGAAAGTATACGAAATGATAAATAAAGTATCGAAACTTATTGAAAACAATTTGTTGGTTTCGTTTAAATATGATTAGGCTACGAATATTTACAATTTTTTTTTCATATACTACTGCACGAGGTCAGATACAAACATTGCCCATTTTTAACCTGTCAAAAACTTCTTAAACCAATTTATTTTTCCTGATTAAATTTAAACATATAACTTATGCATATTTATAGGGGTATCAAAATAAAGGAAATTAAGAGGAGATTATTGAAATACATATATAAGTTATACCTATGTTCCCAGTTCATTACTTTTAAGCAGTCGTTTTTTTTGTTTTTATAATGTCTAAAAAATCTATTATTAAGAAACATTTTTAAATGTCATTATCATTAACAAATCTATTATTAAGTTACAATTATTTCCCGGGAATTACTAAACAAGAAATACTAATTAAAGAATTTTTGTTTGTTTGTTAGGCAATAAATTAGGCTCAGTCATCATACTCACACTAATCAAACTATAATAAATGCAAACGTTTGAATGATTGTTTGTAGTTTGGATTATTAATTTAACATATAGGATACTTTTTATCCCGATTTTGAGGTCCCGAGGAATAGAACAAGAAATTTCGTAATAATCGAATTCCGCGAGAGAAGCATATGAAAATAACACACTCACCTCACTAAGTCGCAATGACAACTGACATAGTTGTCATTGACTGTGACAAAACATGGCGCCCGGCCGCAGCAAAAACATTGTTGCCATATTCAATAATGACAAAACTACAGTTGTCCTTTTTTACATACTCATAAGCCAAAAAGAGACGCCGATATTTCGTAACATTCCTACAACTAACGATCTTTATGTCATGTCCTTTCTTTCTTCTCTAGTCAAAGATGAACCAAATCTAAGAAATACATTTTGACAGCTGCCAGACTTATTACACCAAGTATGCAAACCAAAAAATGGGAATGTACCATATTCGATTCTTAAAAAAATCGTTATATATTATTTAGAGTTGGTAATCGTTTACAGTTTGGTTTGAATAATACCACAATAATTAAAAACGGATAATTTAAAACACAAGATTTAATAGTTTCTTCATATTTGTTATTATACTGCTTACGGGCATTATATCTAGTCCTCACGGGTGATAACGCATCTGCATTTTGATTCGTAATCGAGGTCGATGTCTATATGTCTGTCTATGTGTATATGGCCACAGCAACCATTTACCATCAGGTGGACAGTGTGCTCGTTTGTTACCCTATCCTATATAAAAAAAACATAATTTTGTCCTGTTTCAGCATCAGCATTCATAGCTGCCTTATTGCCGGATGACAGATATTTAAAAGAAACGAACAAAGAAGAGAGTAAAGAAGAGGAACAATTTGCACTCTCAAATTAGTTACAATATTCATCCACACATTACAACCTACAAAATCACTGTTGAAGGTAGCCTCCCCCACAGATGGCCAAGTGGGGGGATTTTCCATAGTTGCGACGCTTGGCAGGCGGGTTGGCAACCACAGGTTTTATTATTTTAAGTTTTCATCAGGAAGATGCTGTTTCCTATCTCCTGTTTCCCGTTGTCGCATCTTATGACACACACGGAATGATATCGAGTACTAAATATTCTTACACCGCCACTAAACTAATATATATATATATATAAAAAAAAAAAAAAAAAAAAAACGTATATATATTTAACGGAGGACCGAGCTCCTTTGTGTTTTTAAAAAGTGAAACATTAGTGACCTCAGCTGTGCTGCCGTCACTAATGTTAGTTTCCTGGTGATCACTCATCTTCAATTTTCTAAATAAAACCTCGTTTAGTCGACTGAGAGCGTAATGACATATTTAGAAATGTCTATACGGTTCGACCGCTCAATCGGGACTAACCTAGCGCGCTTTGTGCTACCATATTTATAGAGTACATCAATTTAAGTATTAAATATATGAACCACAAGATATTTACATTGTAATAATCAAACAGTGATTAATTAATGGCTCATAAACTATTTTTAATCCAATCAAATTATTATACGGAGTAATTAATGACTAATCCTTATTATAATCGATGAATTATTGTTGTTGCACCGAAATATTCGAGTGTTAGTTAAAGTTGTGTTGTAAATAAAATATAAACTGATTTAAATCTTTATTTTATTCATTCTTATTAAAAATATGTAATTTATAAAATTAATAAATAAAATAAATTTTATTTCAGTACATAAATCGTACAGTTTTAAACAAGTCCGGAATCTCCTTTAAAGTAAAAAATATACCTGTGTTAGGAGATTTTGCTCCAATTATATGATTGCTTTTTAAGAAATGCCAAGTGCCTTATATTCCTAGTAATATTCTTTGGTAGGGTTTCTTCTCGGTCCAGAAATCCACATGGTCACTATTTACTTACTTATTTCTGCCGCCGAACGGCAGAGCATTCAATGATGTGCTTCGATTTAAAGAAAACGAGTGCAGGATTAATTTTTTTTTATCTCGTTTGTTTTCTGTTTACTTTGTTGGTGCATTGATGCCAATAATACGTATGTTCTATGTCTAATTCCATGTCTTTATAATTTATTTTTAGGAATAGAAAAATAAATATAACTTTATAAAGGGGAATGGCAGGCTTGTATAGGACTTTCGTGCCGCTTATAAAATTTCGTGGTTTGGTATATTTTTGGTTTTAATTGGTAGATAGTAGGATAGACAAATCCCTTTTAAATTCTTAAATTTTAGAACTAGGGAGATAAAAGTTATAACCAGTTTTAATTTTTAAGATTATCTACATAACTGATACTGACTGACCATAGACTGATATATATGACTATATGAACTAGTGTCACATTTTTTTTATTTAACTGGCTTTACGGCTCTGGGTTCTAGCCCTTCTGAGCCTATCATTTCTTTCGTAATCTTCGTTTTTATATTTTTTTTCATCACAATATGCTGATGCGTCACTTTTTGCGTCACAGTTTTTGGGAGATTATATCAACATCAAACCACTTGTTTCGTCGTTTTCTCTAATAGTTCACACGCGCAGACTATTCACAAAATCGCATCACTTTTACGAATCCAAATCTACTTCAAACCATTAATCAAGCAACAAAACAGGAGCGACAATCCGTCGACGGCCAAAACCTCTCCTCGTGTACCTATGTAGATCGTTACATATAGGCAAATAAACGTTTTTGTCATAAAGTAAATATTCTATATTGCTTTTCGCTACTCTGTAGTGCTTTACTAACTATTATTTTTTATAGAATAAGGGTGACAATCGAACAGATAGTCCACCCGATGGTTAGTGGATGCTGTGGCCCATAGACAGCTACATTTATCCTCTATTTAGGATCAAAATTCAGATGCTTTGTCACCTCTGAGGACTAGGACCGAATGTCTCATTTCCAGTAAAAAAGGGTCTCCGGATCTGTACACTTACCATTTGAAACACAGCAGTATTAAGCTGCTATTTTACACTGGTATTCTGTCAGAGCGTGGTTCTTCCCCGATCGAGTAGACTCAATCGTGCTACAACTATATTATAGCTACAGCGTGGTTCTACAATTAAGTAGGTAGACTGAGATGAGAATCGGTATCTACTCAGTGTTGTGAATTAGGAGATACCTATATTCAGCAGTGGACTGCAACAATTTGATAATGATGAAGTTCTGATGGGGTTTCGAGTGTAGGTAAATAAAAAATATTTTGTTTTTTAAGTTCATTTATTTTATTGTACTTATAATTAATGAATTCTTTATAAAACTTCATCTAAGAAGGGGGCAGGCCGGGTGATACCATCATGGCGAGCATGGCGTAGGTACCAAATAATACTAATAACATGTGGGTAGCATCCCACTGCTCTTAAGCCTACAATGCAGTTTACGGCAATAACTGCTGATTGCGTCCCGCCCAATCAAGATTGTTTTCGTTTTAAACCATCTATTCTGTCTCGGGATACCTCTAGTGTATGTATTGCATGAAAGCGGAAATTCTTATATTGGACAACACAATATGCTGGGATTTTTCTTGTGATCCTTCTAGTACATGTAAGCTCAAATCTCGAGCTTTATCCCATTAAACTTCATTCATGGATGACATCTGTAAATAATTTATTCATGAGATGGCCATAGATATAAAATTAATATTGATGAAATACAAATTAAACACTAAGTTCGATAGTCATAAGTTGTGCCCAACATTTTCAAGAATGAAAGAAACACAAACAAGATAATGGGTAGGATACAACGAGATTCCTGATTGAATTTGAGCAACCCAAGCTGGAGAATGGTTCTTGAGATACAATAATTGGTTGCCTCCACCTTACAGAAAACCTTTTCCAAATAGCTATATATGCTCAATCTGTTGTGTGAATAAGTTGTAGAGGAAAAGGGCTGTTTGTTGTTAGTTGAACTCACCTAATGAGTGTCCCAGGTTTAGCAACATTTAAGAGTAATGCCCTTTGCATGGCAAGCGTTAACCATATACCGTTGTAGGGAAACTGCACAGAAATCCAAAATATTTATAGCTCAAACCAATGTATAAGAGTTCTAGCAAATATTTCATACAATACAAGATTATTAACATTTACATCATTATACATATTAGAATCATCTAAATTAGCATTGTCTAGTTTGAGATACTATGCGTACATACTAGAGATAATTTAAAACGAATTTTCTAAAATTAAAATGTAAATACAAACAAACACAAAACACAGACCAAACATCTATGTTCATCACACAAATGTTTGTCCTTGGTGAGAATAAAACTCACAACCATCAGCGCAGAAGCCATATTTAAGTAGTTTAAGCTAATCATGGTCATTAGATATTCCATGCAAGAAAGCCACTTCAAACACACCGCTTATACCAAAGAAAGTTTTCTCTGAAGAGCAATAGTATATTATACTGTTCCTATCGTACTCATTCCATTGTATAGTGCCACAAGTGTTATCAGGACATGGATCAAAACACATATTATTACGTTTTCGTTTTGTGACATTGTATTATTGTATCTCTAGTGGAAGATCTTCAGCGTTTTAAGTGATGAAATCAGCTTTTTTTCTTTGGCTCATGCCATTTCTGTTTCTATGGGTGTTTTCTTAATACTCCATTCAGACTACTCCTTAAATCGTAAAATTGAATAACATACACAAGCTGTATGCTTACAAACTGCTTTTGGGTCCTTTACCAGGAGCACACTCACACATAGGCTGAACTATTTTTCCATCAGATTCAAAGGCAATATACAAAAAATATGATAATGCTTTCATGTTTTCAGAGTGGACCTGTTCTTTATAAAAAAAGTAAATTATTTTCTGTACATATCACTAGAGCCACTAAATATTCATTTATCATCATATTATAGCCTTTTTTGTGAACTGCAGTTTACTCAGTCTTTCCCACATTGTCTTTGTAAACCTCTAAAAAGTAAGTGGTAATATTCACTATATCCAAGTTAGGTGATACACTTTTCGATGTTATACTGCTATACAAACTGTATGAAGGCCACTCAGCAATATACGCCAAATCATTTTGTAGTATTTCATCTTCTATGTTTCTATTTAAATTATTATTTCTATCACAGTCCTTAAGTCTGTAAAAAGAAAACATTGCTGTAAACTCGGTAAATAAGCATAATTTTGACAAAAAATGTATTTGTAAATAGTAAACAAACTAACCTCTGAATTAACTGTTCTTTCAACCCACTTAATTTTGCACCTCTTTTTCTTACCTCCGCTTTTAAAGCACTGACATTCATTGACCCGTAACTCATATTGGCCATAATTAATCTCAGGATTTGCAACATATTGACAATATTATTCTAAAAGAAATAAACACGCGTAGCCCACCTACTACTAACAGCGACATTTGACATATCGGAGACCTCACTCTACACTAGCGGTAGTGCCTCTACATCTAGCGGCGAATTCATACGCGATAGTCCTCATTGCGTTTAGTTTATGCTTATATTACGTTTATTTATTAAAATCTTTTTATTGATATTATTAACTAATCCTAAGTTCTAAACTATAAAACTTACATGAAAATTAATGGCTTAGTTATACTCCCGTTCGCTCGGGACCGTAATGGCGGGAAAATTTGCAAATTAGCAAATTTTTTGCTATATTGCAAATTTTGCTATATTTTCACTTTGAGACAATATTTATGGATAAAACTCACAGGAATTCTTGTTGAATGTATAAACTATCGAATAAAATTATTTTTGGTTGCTAGAAATTGTAATAAAATACGTAAATTACCCTGTATAGCATAGTAGTGGTATATACTTCAATTTTAGTGACAAAATTACTACTAATTTGAATTCTACACTTTTGTTTTTAGAGAAATTTATATGAAAATGTTTGGAAATATGTATATTTTTATGTTTTATGTGTTTCCATTCGTTACTCAACGAATATTAAAATATAAAAAAATAATAATAATATTTTATCTGTATGACATTTCGAAATATGTTCAGACGAATTTGAAATAAATACAACGTCAAGTTATTTGAAATATGTAAGAAAACTATTTTTACTTACATTTTACACTAAAAATAAATGAGAATTTGGAAAATAACACATTTATGACCCAACCGCCAAAATGGAGCTTCCGGATTTTGAAGTACTTTTGGCAATTTACTTTTCACTTTTTATACCACAAATTATATATCTACGTGTTTACTATATTACAAGGAATATAAAAAAAGTATAATACTTTCGTTTTTAGTCCAGACACAAATATAAAATTCTATAAAAAAGACGGAGCATCTTCATCAAAACGACACGTGGAACGCCGAAAGTTCAGAGTGATTTCTTTTTTTTTTTTCTAAGAAACATTGCCAGGTTATGGTTTAAAATAAAAGAGCATATCTTTGTCTTTGATACTATTATCTATTGCATAGTATCTTTGGTTTTGTTTAAAACGAAAAAATAGTTTTTTCATAGGTACACACGTTTACATAATTCTGATCAAATTAGCGCACTACTTGGCGGACGTAAGGTTGGTATTGTACGATCAAAAGTGCGCATGGCTTGGTTTACAGGTTACTTGTTGACGATGATTCATAGCTATTCTGAGATCCCGTAGGTGGCACTGCAGTCAAGCTAATAAAAAGTTCTCTATTTATGAACCGCATCGAGTGGTTTCTAAACGTCCCCGGCACAAGTCATTTTGGGGGAAATTGGGGGACTAATATTAAGGGTCTAAAGAGTCATCTGTATCGCGTAATCGGAGATCAAATTTTATCCTTTAAAGAATTAAGCACAAATCGATTGCGTTATGAACAGTCATCTTCTATGTCGTACGATGTCCAGTGACCACTTGGAGCCACAAGCTCTAACTACAGTATATTTTTTGAATCTAACAACTTTGAAGTATTTACCCACTATAGATATAGACGATGATAAACTCCATGTTCTTTTGCATAATAACTTATTAGACAGGCTTGTGCAGTTATTTTGGAAGCATTGGAGAACGAAATATCTGCGTACGTTGCAGTCTCGGCAGAATTAGAACACAGAAGCTAATCCATTAACAGTTGGAACTGTAGTTATTTTAACTAAAGAGAACGCGCCGCTTCTTCATTGGCCATTAGTGATCACTGAAGAGGTTTTTTCTGAATCCGATGTAGTAACGAGGATAGCTCGTGTTAAGACCGCGAGCGGGGGTCTTTGTAGTAGCTTTACTTAGTTTTAAAGGGAACACACATTTCAATCACACAGGCATGTCCTCCTTATAATAGGTAAGATCCTTCCTCTTCACTTCCGATCCTTCCTACACGGGCACTCCCAATAGGAGGCTTGATATGGCGACGTCATGCTGTTCAATCAATATGAAAAGGTTGAGTATGGCTGCCTTAGACCTAAGAGAATAAAAAACTGAAATAATTGTTATAATATGTCTATCGCTTAAATGTTGAGAAATGAATTACTTTTTTAGAAAAAAAAAAATGTTTCATTTGTTTTTTACCAAAATTATCATTTCACCCTCGTACATTATATAAACACTGGCTATATTTAAAGAGTAGGAGTCAATTGAGCCTACGGCTCACGTGATGGTAAGTGTCTACCGCTGCTCATGGACAACACCAGGGGATTTGCAAGTGCGTTGTCTACTTACTTCCACAAAAATGTTTAAAAACCTGTATTTTTATGGTACAGGTATATTGGTTTAGAAAGAGTCCTGAAACACAAACGCCACGTTTTTAAAGATACTCACGGGTTGGTATGGAGCTTTTAAGTAATAATAGATATTGATTGGTAGGAGGTAATGGGTTTTTGCGCCACTACACGGCATTGCCAAGATCCCGCCTTAACTTCATAAATTCGAAATATTTTCATTCACGCAGATAAAGCTTTCTGGAATATAGTCGATGTTTTTTTTAAAGGGAACAAAAAAACTAATGCAATAAGGTAGTTCACTTACTTTGTGCAAGTTTAAATCTACCCCACTTAAAATAAAACTTTGTGCTGAGCAAGTGGTAAATCCATATCAATAAAATCAATTGCCACATGTACTCAAAAAGATCAAAGATGAGCAATTGTCATTACAGCTCTACATATAAATTAAACGCAACATCTAAGTTTCTCAGTTTCAGTACCACATTTACCTTTTTGCCTAAGTTGAAAATGAAATTAGAAAAAGCGAGATAAATATACTGACTGCTGATAAAGATACTTCAATTTATGTAAAATAATAGGTTCTCTCTATTCATACATAGGTACGGTATTACTCTAAGTACCTAATCCAACAAATTACCCAGGGCTTGACTGCAACTTTAGTTTCATCTAATTTTGATTAAAATAGGATTTTCCTGGTCTAGGGAAACTCTGGTGGAGGGCAGAAAACTTTCATATCTGTGGGCGGTAGTACTAAGGCACCATAAATGTTCAGCTGTGTTGCGGATATTGCGCCTGTGTAACGCATGCGCCCTGATATCGATTTTTTGACGTCACTGCTTGATACACAATGCACAACATGTGCTGTTCATGTACATGCATAAATTAGTGGATGTGGCATACGACTACTACACAAGCTCAAAGTTATTTTTGGATTTGGAGTTACCCTGAAGGAATATTCGTGAATTAAGTAGCAAAATGGTTGGAGAATTGAAGTCAACGTCACTAACTACCAAATCTGTCGCAAGAGAAACCGCTCAGTGTGCTTGGTGGTGGTGGTTATTAGGTGTTACTAATTAATTAAACTACGTAAAATCCTGGCAGTAACACGAAGCCGATGATTAGGCTAAGTGAGTCACCTTGGGAGAAGCATACGTTTTGCAATGAACATTTTTTATAGATTAAGGATAGCAAACGAGCACACAGTCCACCTGATGGCTAGTGGATACCATGGCCTATAGACACCTACATCCATGATCGATTAAGAATCAAAATGCAGATGCGTTGTCACCCCTGAGGACTAAGATGGAATGCCTCGTTTCCAGTAAAAAGAGTATACGGTTCTCTAATCTCACCATACGAAACACAGCAACATTAAGCTACTATTTTACGTTGGTATTCTGTGAGAGCGTGATCCTTCTCTGTGACTGTGACGCAGTTTATAATTTTGTTTGCTGCATATGTATATCATATTATAATAAGTATCTTATAGCAGTGTAATTCTTAGTTGTCTCTCTGTCATTTATAAATTCTACCTTTTTAGCTTGAAAAATTTTGGCCGACGTGGAGGAGAGACGAAAAATTATTCGTTCATTAGATCGGTCTCAAATGATAACAATAAAACATATTATACATCGTGTCAAAAAGACTTTAGTATAATGCATGGTGCTATTGTAACTGTCTCGATTTGAAAAACGAATTCCCAATTATTTTTACTTTCCGTCCCGTAATTTGACGCATTGAATCTGGCAACACTACTTAGTACTTTAGAAGCTATTTTATCATGTAGAAATTAGTACAATTTTTTTTGAAGTTGGTTTTATGACTTTTTTCATAAGTTTAATTTTGTCTATTCTGTCTATTCTATTCTAGTTCTAGTTCTATTCTAGTCTATTTGGTCTATATGTTTTTTCTATATATGTCTATATATACTCCAAATTGATTTAAGAAAATTAAATCCTTTCACAATCACTGTCCAAATCAAAGTGTAGTGATTGATTTGGACCATGATTGTGAGGAATCATAGTAAGGATTAATGGAAAAAAATATTAAAAATGGCCTTTTAAAACAGAGTAGACTCTTTTCTTGAAGGTCCCGAAATCGTATTGGTCCGGTATCGCGGTAATCGCTGGTTGTATCCGATTTCTCGGTCGAAGCCGAGGAAGAAAGTTTCTTGTAAATTGCACAGTACTGGACCACCATTCAATCAGATGATATGGATGGAATCGTGAGTTTTGTCGCGATGTGCATAGCACAGCGAAATGTAGTTGCTGGGTTCAAATTCATTTGCGCAATCCTCGTGGTCAATGTATTAAAATTTACAACATCTCATCGTAGCGCGAGTGAATTGAGCCTATCTAAAAGTTCTCGGTCGTCGACGATTCGATATTCTTCGCTGAACGAGGTCTAGTGGAAGGAGTTGATACTGAGGTGCTCCGCCCCAGAGATGAGAACAATATCCATGTGAAGCCAAATTTGCATTAAATACTGTCCCACTCTATTAAGCAAGGCGAGTTTTTTTTAACGCCATTTTAGCCTTTCTTCCCAGGTGACCGCGGAACTAAACGTCATTCGATATGTCGACGTCGAGGATTCCAATGCTGTGAGGCAACAAGGGCCCTAAAATTGAGGAGATACGAAAAAGGTATTTTAGTTATATCATTTGTTGCAGAAAATCACTTAATAAAAAAGAATGCTATTTATTCTTGCGTGTATGTGTTACTTTGTAATATTTAAAAATACTTATATCATTTTACCTTCTCCACTTCTACGAATATTTGCTCATATATCCTTATCGTATAGATTCTGGTAAATATGAAGCCTTAGTAATTCAGACGTCGTGAAACGTGACTCACTGAAGGGCTTTAGAAGTTTTTCAAAATAAAAAAATACGGATTCCTTATTCAAAAATTTTGGTGGAAAAAAAAATTTATTCGAATCATATCATCAAAAACGTGCCAATTGACACGTAGTTTTCTTCAATGTCAAGACTTTAGTAGTAAGTATTGTTACTAGTTTTTACTCGTATATTCGTATCATGTTTAAAATAAGCAGTTAAAAGCATCATAAGATTGAAGAGAAAGTTTTTCTTCGATAAAACAATTATTAGTCTTCGAATTGTTTCTAATAATTTATAATAAATTGCAGAGACGATTATGGTAAAAAAATATTGCTACGATGTCATTGTTTCTAATTGACAATGACAGATCCGCCATTTTAGTCAGAATTACCAGGAACACAGGATATCATAAGAGATCAACGATTTTCCATAAAAGAGAGAATGAGACGCTCAAATTAATTCGGTACATGATCATTGACATATAGTTAGCGTTGCCATGTAACACATGAAACAAATTTTTATTTTTATTTATTTATTTATTTTAACAATAAGTGACAGTATAAAGAACACAGGTAGCTGCGGGTCCTAAACTAAGCGCAGCTTGTATCTTAGGACCCTAGCATGCGACACAAAACGGTTTGTCACTGGACCTCATTTACATCGAGATAGTGTTAATATTACGTGCTTATCATAGGCCGGGTCTGGTTTTGTATGTGTGTGTGTGTGTGTGTGTGTGTGTGTGTGTGTGTGTGTGTGTGTGTGTGTGTGTGTGTGTGTGTGTGTGTGTGTGTGTCTGTGTGTGTGTGTGTGTGTGTGTGTGTGTGTGTGTGTGTGTGTGTGTGTGTGTGTGTGTGTGTGTGTATGGTGTGTGTGTGTGTGTGTGTGTGTGTTTGTGTGTGTATTGTGTGTATCTTATGTGCTATTTAATTAGCTCTTCCGTGTCATTATATGTAAGAGTGTACAGCATGTTCTTTAATAGGGTTTTACCAGAGGAAAATGGCCGTTCTTTGAGGTCAATTATTTTTAATATTTTGTTGATGTAGATGAATGATGATGATTCATTGATGATGTCAGAAGGCAACGTTTGGCCAGGTTTGACTTTACGATTGGAATGGGGATTCTAAAAGTGCGTTTGCTTCTTAATTCATTGTAGTCCGGGCGACATCTTACGGTTTAGTGCACTTTGAGTGTGGCATTGTAAATAAACAGGTGTCGCACCCTTAGTACTTTAAATTCTTTATATAGAGAATCTGTGGAGTATGAGAATGGCTTATTTAGGATTACGTTAATTATTGCACGTTGAGCCCTTTCCAATGTCATAAGTGCAGTCCTCCCAGCGTGGCCCCAAACACAAATGCAATACTGCAGTATAGATTAAATAAAATCAAAATATGGCATTAATATTGATAGTCCTTAAATTTTGATTTTTGGCATTTAGATTCTTAATCAAGCATAATATGTGTTACTTTGTAACATTTAAAAATATTTATATTATTATTTTACCTTCTCCATTTCTACGAATTTGCTCATATATCCTTATCGTATAGATTCTGGTAAACATGAAGCCTTAGTAATTCAGATATCGTGAAAACGTGACTGAAAAGCTTTTCAGTATTACAAAAATACGGATTTCTTTATTCAAGGTTGAAAAACATCCAAAGTGAATTCGAATTATATTATCAAAAACGCGCTAATTGTCACATAGACTTTAATATCGAGACTTTAGTACGAGTAGTAAATAATGTTACAAGTTTTTACTCTCATAGTCAGTCGTATAGTGTTTAAAATAAGCTATTAAAATCATCATAAGATATAAATAATGGAATGTTTTTCTTCAATAAAACAATTATTAATCTTCGAATTGTTTCTAATAATTTATATTAAATAAATTATTATTAATTTATAATAAATTGCAGAGACGATTATGGTAAAACTTAAATATAGTGGCTATGACGTCATTGTTTCTAACAGACCATGACAGATCCGCCATTTTAGTCAGAATTACCAGGAACACAGGATATCATAAGAGATCAACGATTTTCCATGAAAGAGAGAAAGAGACGCTGATATTAATTCAGTACATGATCATTGACATATAGCTAGCGTTGTCATATAACACATGAAACAAATAAAAGCAAAATATGGTATTGTTACGAGCTTGAGGTTCGTGACAATAAAAATTGCCGATAGAATTACCAAAATTAACTCCTTAATTCACTTTACACTAATTAAACTTAAAACACTAATAATTAATCACACTGATTCACTTTATTCCGTTCCGAAGTCTCGCCAAATTCAATACATCCCCGATCGCACCTTGCAGCGCCTATAAATACACATTAGCACCGAAACATCCAGAACATTCAAGTAAATACGCGCAAGGTATCAAAAATTCGAGTGTCGGCTTCTAGAAGCTTAGTTCTTCGTTTCGACACTAGATGGCGCCGTCGGTTGAAAGATTAGTGATGTCATTTTCTGGAAAGTTCCCCTCGCTCTCATCTCCGACACTAGATGGCGCTAGTAGGTAGCATGTACCCGACATGACGTCAACTTAGGCGCGCAACACTGCCCCTCCTAAGACATGCTCGTCCCGAGCATTATCGGCCCCAGAATAACGCGCCAGGCAATCCACATGGACGATCTTAGGAGTCCCTCTTGCGCCTTTCTGTAACAGCTCCGCAATGTCAAGAGCTGTCCTATCCCATGGTGCACCAACATTGTACAATTTCGATGCTCCTCTACTACGTATCTGAGGTCTCCTCACAGCCACACAACTTGTACATGTACGACACCAATTCTCGACATCGTCACGATAATGGACCCAGTAAAACTGTTCTCGGGCGTTCAGTAGATTTCGTTTAACTCCTAGATGGACTCTTGAACGACCATTATGGCACAGCTGTAGAACATTCGGCACTTTAGCTTTAGGGACACCAATCCTTTTGCAAACGACAGCTGTCTCCTCGACCATTGTCCCATTTACGGCACAGGACTCCATCCTGAATCAGCAAGCTGTCCCATTGGGCCCAATAGCTTCTAGTGATGGAACTCATTGCTGAGACGTCGCTCCACTTAGGCTTGGTAGCACGGGCCTTCATCCATTCCAAAATCGGCTTGATGTCCGGATCTTCCTGCTGTGCATGTCGTAGGCTGTCCTTCCACTCGTTGCTGAGGTGGTCTGTCCTGAGCATCCTCACGGATACCACTTCCTTACTCTATTGCCTAGTACAATGTTTCCAATCTTCAGGACAAGGTCTTCTTGACAATGCATCTGCGTTGCCATGAGATTTCCCGCTGCGATGTCTGATAGTAAAGTCGTATTCCTGCTGCTGCCGGGCGGTGATGTTAGCCGCACTTCCCTTCTGAGATCGTTCACCTTCCACTTCTAGGGTTCGCTTAGGGCAGCTGGATCGAAGATGGCCCCTTTCCCCACAGCCATAGCACCTAGGGCTGTATCCTTTATTGTCGTCGCGAACCGTAACTGCTGCAACCTCCCTAGCGTGAGGGGAACGACGATCCTGCCACCGACAGGCGGTGCCGTTAGCTGCACTACCCTCTCGAGATCGATCAACTTCCCTTTCTACAGTTCGCTTAGGGCAGCTGGATCGAAGATGGCCCCTTTCCCCACAGCCATAGCATCTAGGGCTGTATCCTTTGTTGCGGTCGCGAACTGTAGCTGCTGCAACCTCCCTGACGCGATGGGAACGATGATCCTGCCGCACGGCTTCCACTTCCAGTGCATGGGCCAAGGCGTCCTTAAGCATCTCGTGGTGCCCAAGCCACACAGCAGATCTGACTTCAAGGTTGCGGATGCCGTCGATGAATGTCTGCACCAGGTTCCCTTCAATGAGCGCAGGTACAGACCGGTATGCTGTCGCACCAGCTTCTCCACCTCTAGAGCCCACTGCTGCAGGTTTTCGTTGATGCGTTGCACGCGATCTTTAAGCTGCGCACGAAAAACGCGTTCCAGGTGTGCATCACCATATCTCGCCTCCAATGCCTCAATGAGCTGCTCATAAGTCACTTCCTCACCGAGAGCTTCCAGAACTGTTAGGCGCAGTGTGAGAGCAGTCATGGCCTGACTTTTATTCCAGCCGTTCGCCTTCATAACAGCTTCAAACTGGATTTTGTAAGCTGACCAGGAAGAAGTCCCGTCGAACGGTGGCATTATGAACCCACGTAGCGAAGGTGTTAAAGCTACTACGGGAGCTATAATTCCATCCCCCAGTTTGAGATCGTCCAGCGTTTTCTTTACGTCATTTTCTGGAAAGTTCCCCTCGCTCTCGTCCCCGACACTAGATGGCGCTAGTTCCGGGTACATGACGTCAACTTAGGCGCGCAACAGTATTAACAGAAACAGAAACAGAAACTTTTTTATTCAATGTAGATTATAAACAATACTTATTGAAAGTAAATTTTTTAATTTACCACTGGTTCGCAAAAAAAAACTCTGTCCTGGGAAGAACCAGCAAGAAACCCAGCTGGACTATTTTTTTGTCAAATAATAGCTTACAATCATGTTTACAATTAACAACACAAGACAAATTACAAATAGCTTGGTAGCGATCACCCTTCCCAGGGGTTATTATCATCCATAAATTCCTTAATATTATAATAAACCTTTTTATGTAAACTTAGTTTAATAAAATTTTTGAACTTTGCGTATGACAAATTTTGTATATTTTCTGGGATTTTGTTGTAAAAGCGTATACATCGCCCCAAGAATGAATTACTGACTCGGTGGAGTTGAGTAACTGGTACTACTAGCTTGTGTCTGTTCCTAGTATTTACAGAATAAATATCACTTATTTTTGCAAAACTACTTTTACTTTTGTGTACGTACATTACATTTTCATAAATATATTTAGAGGCCAGAGTTAATATATTAATTTCCTTAAATTTTTGTCTCAGTGACTCTTTTTGTTTTAAATTATATATTGTAATGGCTCTCTTCTGTAAAATAAATATAATTTCAGTGTCAGTCGCGTCTCCCCCATAGCAAAATACCATACGACATAATGCTATGGAAATAACTAAAGTAAACTATTCTTGCTGTTTCAACACTGGTAAGAGTTCTAATTTTTTTACAGCATATGCTGCAGAACTAAGTCTGCTAGCAAGTTTTGATATATGGGGGGAGCCATTGAAGCTTTGCGTCTAGTGTGATTCCAAAAAAATGGTGGTATCAACAAGAATCAGTTCTTCCCCATTTAAAATTACATTCGTATTAACATGTTTGACATTAGGAGTTACGAATTTCATACATTTAGTTTTAGTTCCATTTAAATACAAATTATTAACATTAAACCAATTGACAACATTAGCTATAGCATTATTTACTTCGTCGTAATTTAATAACTGTCGTTTTAATTTGAAAATTAATGAAGTATCATCAGCAAATAATACTATATCATGGTTATCTCCTACTATGTAAGGTAAGTCATTAATATATACAAGAAACAGAAAGGGGCCGAGAATTGAGCCCTGAGGCACGCCCATTTGTACAGTCGACCCGGAAGAACTCATACTATTAATTACAACTTTTTGCGTTCTGTCACTTAAATATGAAATAATTTATTTAAGACCATCACTTCTTACACCGTAGTGTTAAAGTTTCCTGATTAATGTTTCATGGTGAACACAATCAAAGGCCTTGGATAGGTCACAGAATATACCCAAAGCATCCTGTGAATTCTCTCATGCATTATAGATATATTAATAAGCTCAACACCAGCATCAGTTGTTGAGCGACCTCTTGTGAAACCTAATTGATATTTATGAAGTAAACTATTTACATTAAAAAAAAATTAACATTTGATCAAGAATAATTTTTTCAAAAATTTTACTAAGTGTTGGCAGTATAGAAATAGGTCTAAAATTAGCGGGGTCCAATGTACTGCCAGATTTAAATAAAGGTATTACTTTACTATGCTTCATTAAATCAGGAAACACACCAGATTTGATACTAGTATTAAAAATAATAGATACTTGAGGTGCGATTGCATCTATTATAGACGCAATAACTTTAACGGAAATTCCCCACAGATCGGCGGTTTTCTTAATATCAATAGTCTTAAAATATTTTAGAATATCTTTTGATGACACTTTATGAAATGTAAAATTCTTTGTACACGCATTTACATTTTGTTTAAGTAATGATTCGGCGACGGCAGGAGCAGAATTCAGTGACTTAGAGAGAGAGACACTACTTAGAGAGAGTGACAGTTAGTGGTTAAGATAGGAATATCAGTAAAATATTTCTCGAAAACCATTGCAACGTCCTGATCTGATTCAATTAATTTATTGTTAAAACTTAACCGATAGTTCGAATTGCGAGAGCTAACCTTCCCAGTTTCACTATTAATTATACTCCATGTTATTTTAATTTTATAAGAGGCGTCTTTATTTTGTTGCTCAAATACAATGACTTGGCTATGGAGCACACTCTTTTAAATATTTTGGAATATTTTTTTACATATTCCTTAAATTCGGCACTAGGATTATATGACCTTTCATTGTAAAGTTCATATAACCTTTGTCTACTCTTATGGACTCCTACTGTCGCCCATTCATTAAATGCCTTGCGATTATTCAAGGAGAATGTTTTAGAAGTAAAAGTATTATTAAATTCATTGCAAATAAGCTTAAATAATGTTCCATACAAAAAATCTGGATTATTTTGGTATGAAAGTGATGGAAGTTTTTTTACTATGTTACTTCTAAACTTCTCCAAGCGACGTGCATTTACTGGAAGAAACACTACTTTTTTATTTACTGCTTTTTGTGTACATATGGTAACGAAACTAATTGTCCACAGTGATCAGAGCTCAATTTGGAATAATACAATTATTGAACGGCTTAACATTTGTAAAAATGTTATCTATACATGTTGCACTACATTCAGCAATACGGGTTGGCTTCAAAAAAAAAAATTTAAAAGACCGTAGGATTTAAACAATGATCTAAATTTAATATTGGTGGAGGAAGCTTCTAGGAGAATGATATTAAAGTCTCCACATATTACAAAAGATTTATTCTGTTTATTAAGCTTAGCGAGAAGTTCCTCCAAAATTTTTTCAAAAGTATCATATAAGGAATATGGGGGTCTGTAAACGCTCACAACAATGAGGTACTTAAACTCAACACATGCCATTTCTACAGTTCGCTCAACAGAGAGGCTTACAATATCTTTCGTAACGTTCAAAACGAGGCATGCCAGTCAGTTCTCAGGGGTGGCAAAGCATCTGCATTTTTATTAGCGCCCTTAAATATAAGTACAATTCTGCCTCCAGGTCCTTTAAAAGTGTCATTGTTAAGGCAAAGTCAGAGCACATCGACAGAATTGGCGAGAAACTAGTTCGTCTTCCTTCGGGGACACGTGCATTCTGGTCTCTCGCCAAGGCTGTTCTAGGGAACTTCTGGCAGCCATCTCTCCCATTTTTGCACAGGAAGGACGACTCACTGGCGCATGCCGCAAAGGACAAAGCCGATATGCTAGGCTCTCTCTAATGTGCCCAACTCGACTCTTGATGACGGGGGGAACACACAGCTGACTATCCCGCGAAGTGAGTGCTCCATGCAGGATGTCTTGTTTACCCAACGCTCAGTGCGCAGAACACTCCTCTCCCTGGACGTCAACAAGTCAAATGGGCCAGATGGCGTCCCAGCTATTGTGCTGAAGACGTGTGCTCCGAAGTTGCCACCGATTTTAACGAAGGCCAATTTGGCCTCTAAAAAGCTTGGCGTGCTCAGCAGAGCGGAACAGTATTTCATACCGGCTCACCGCCTGCAACTTTACAAGGCGCAGGTACGGCCGCACATGGCATACTGTTCCCATCTCTGGGCGGGGGTCCTCAGTGCCAGCTCCTTCCATTTGATCGCAGAGGTATTCAAATCATCGGCGACCGAGCTCTTTCCGATCAGCTTGAGTCACTGGCACTGCGAAGAGATGTTGATCTCTTTGTGTATTTTATCGCATCTACCACGGGGGAGTGCTCTGAAGAATTTTTCGGACTCATTCCACCCGCACAATTTCACCATTGCACATCGCGACAAAGCTCGCGATACCATCCATACCATCTGGATGACTGGCGGTCCACTACCGTGCGATTTAAAAGAAGTTTTCCTCCTCGCACAATTTTCTTGTGGAATCGACTGCCACCATTTTTTAAAGTTTTTCCGGACCGATAGCACTTAGGGACCTTTAAGAAATGAGCTTACTCCTTTTTAAAAGGCCGGCAACGCATCTCACGGGTGGCGGTAATCACTTATGACCACCTAAAATTGTAGGAGAAATTAAGTGTGTATATTTCACATGAAAATTTTATTCGATAAAGAATATGTAACAGTAATTTTTCTTTTTGAAATAAATTCATATTATTGTTTATTTCAAGAAAATATGCAGCGTTACGCGTGCTCCTCAAATTCAAAACCGTTAGCCGACGAAGGACTCAAGTATAGGATAGTGATCAAAGGTAGCGTCCACTATATTCCAACTAACTTATTTTGATCTACCTAAAATGTATTATTTTTTCTGTGCTAATATTTAGTAGTAATAACGATTTCTTAAATTTATTATTAAAATTAAATTTATAAATTTTATCTCGTTTAATTAACTACTTTTACTTATTTTTAATTTCCGACGTTTCGGGTACTTTACAGCACCCGTGGTCACGGAGGGGACTGAGATGTTTGCGTCCCAATGTCATAGTTAGCCTGGCTATCTTCTCTCAGTTTTTCTACTTCCAGTTTTTCAGTTTAATGGATTTCCGCAAAGTAACGTCTGATTCTATTAAGTTTCCATTTATCCTCACGATCATCCCTATTGCAGGTTATCAGACTCATAGACGTTTAAAAGATTTTTGTCATTAAAATTAAATGGAATTTTCATGAAAATAATAAATACGCTTGAGGCGTGCATTTTTGCATATACAAACTATTTATTACTTTGCGCTGTTATCAGGAAGATGCTACCACCCATCTCCTGTTAATATTTCCCTCTGTCGCCTCTTATCACATCCATGAGACTAAATGAGATATTAGTTTCTTTTTCGCCGCCCTACATGGTTAATAAATCTCTATACCCGTTCATGATTTTGATTCCCCCCATGGATTGCCAAATAAGTTGCATATTTGGCGTTGCTGCCACGTTTGGGGAGCGGGTCGGAAGCTGCATCTTATTATTGTTTTGAGTTTCATTCAGAAAAACTCTGCTGTTCATTTCTGTTTTGTATATTTCTACTCCCGTTCATGAATATAGTTTCTCTCACATGTTCATCGTGAATAGAGCTATATTTATCAAATTTTGAATTCTACCCGAACGTAAAAATTACTGGCATCTACTTTATGGTGCCAATCAGTATCAAATGGGCCAATGGTCAAATATCACAAATAAACCCTATGTCCTGTATTAATAAAAAACCAAGAAATTCAACATTATTTTGTCAAAACTACATCAACTTTAATTAAGAATAAATGTAACTGACGCATTTCTGATTCCAGTACAATTTACCCTTCATAAAGACACATCGCAAGACAAGGCGGATATTAAAAGGTGATGCTAAACGTGTGATATTAATGCAATTGTGGCCGTGGAAGGAAAGGGGAGATCTCCCGCCGGGCAAGGTGTTCTGCCCGGGGAGCGGCCAACACTCCGAGTGATAGTTCGGAGAAGTTCTATATATACTGTCTATGATTCGGAATGTTGATAGCGTGATTTAGGCTTCGGTGTATTTCGCTTGTGGCGGCGACGACAGCGCCGTTACATCACCCCCCTGCTCAGACCGGAGGTCGTTAGTGCAGCCTTGTTGCCGACGAATGTGCAAGTGCCAGATTGCCTTTGTAGTCTGCGGTGAGTCGAGATGAAGGCAAGTAATCTGCGAGATTGCCGTGAAGCAGAGGCGAGCAGTAAGGCTCAGAGCCGTGCCGAACACTGTATAGCGCAGAGAGTAGCTTGAAGGAACAGGAAGCATTATTATTCCAGTGCTGCGATGAACCTTGTGAAGCTAGATGGCTTGCAGGATATGAAGACTGCAGATGATATCTGCTCGGGAGCGAATGGGTGGGGTATTCTATGACGATGATGAAGCTTGAAGTTTTCGAAAGTTGTTGGTTGCGTTTTTCAGATCACGTCGGTTAGTCACCACTGTGGCCGTGAAAGGAAAGGGGAGATCTCCCGCCGGGCAAGGTGTTCTGCCCGGGGAGCGGCCAACACTCCGAGTGATAGTTCGGAGAAGTTCTATATATACTGTCTATGATTCGGAATGTTGATAGCGTGATTTAGGCTTCGGTGTATTTCGCTTGTGGCGGCGACGACAGCGCCGTTACACAATTCTGATAAACTCATTAATTTGCTTTTGTAGCATATTATATTGCCAAATCTCAATCATTTACATACAATATAGATGTGGATGTCCATGAGCCACGGCATCCACTTACCATCAGTTGGATTTAAGTTCGTTAGTCACTTCCTTTTATGAAAGTGAAACTTCCATTGCGTTACTTATTTTGAGTCACAAAATGTTATCGTAATGAAAAGGAAAAAAAAACAGCCTGACAAACTGTTATTGTAATGGCCGTCTTACCCCTCAAACTTGATCCTCAACACGACATTTATTTCACTGCTATTTGGTTGTAGATTTGGTTAATAGAGTACTGTCATCCCAGACAGGAGTTAAAGCAGAAAAAAGCCCACCTCTTTGTTAATAAAATGAAAGATAAGCGGATTCAAATAAAAGTAGTTAATAATTTGGTATTGCTTTATTGATAATACCCTTACAAAAGTGTTTTAAAAACATTAAACGTGTAAATGTAGCGGCACCAGAGAATCCTTTACCCTACAGCATACTTTGGCTGTCGTAAGAGGCGACAGATGGAAATGAAACGGGAGATGGGCAGCACCATCTTCCTGACAACAACTCAAAAAAAGCAGCGGTTTTCTACCAAGCGTGCCAACTATGGTAAATATGTAACCTACAGTAATCTATGGGGAAGGTTTATACCTACTGCCCACGTCTACGCACACTATGATGATAATGATGAAACATTACATAAATATAACTACATAAATAAATACAATGTATGCTAGTTACAACTAGAACAATTTTAACAAAGAAATAAAAAAGTAACAGTATGAATATCCTTACAACTTGGCACAGATCTTACAATTAAAAAAGTTTATTTCTATTTCTTAACAATAAATAAACTGTACTTACGTATACTTAAATTAATGAGCTCCATAAATATGTAACAAAGTTGATTTGTTTAAAAGTTAATAAAACTTATGATTAAAATACAAGTATCTATCTATATTACACGAGTATGTGATCTAATATAAATTAGTTTAATTAAACAGTCTAAGCATCGAACTAATCTATGAATTACTTTTTATTTTAGAAGTACAGGTAAGCTTCAGTGATTTCAGGTACATATATTAACGTATTATAAACCACCAGATTATGACATTCTACTGCGGCAAAACCTCAGTCAACGTTATGGAATTAGATCACCGAAATGTTGACTAAATTAACTTGATTTTTACTTTTAAGGTAGCGTTAAAATGCTAAGTACTTTCTAGCTTTTTTGAAAAACCAAAATCATTTTACTTTATTATATTAAAAAAATATAACATACAGACAAGTGCTGTGTGAAAATAGAAACTAGAATCGTATGATTGGCTCGGGAAAAATATTAACCTACAAATAAACAAGACACTTAATCTCTATTTAAGCGCACACCTTGCAGAGATTCCTTAATGAAACTGTTTACAAGTATATTAAATAAAAAGGCCTAATATTTCGTAGGTCATGTTGTCATTTTAAAAAATAGTTTTTATTTTTATCTCATGAGAAAGAAACAAAATTGAACAGTTTAAATGCTCGGGACATTGCTCACCGAGACGTCCTCGGGGTGGACTTACATACTTTGTAAATTCTGTAATTTTGTGCATTTCCTTCGACAGTAGTGGGACGACGTAACATTTTATATCCACCACCTTACTACAAGACAACCTTAACGTAAGTAAGCCGACCGTGATTTTATGCTCATAGTAAGTCGTGCTTTATACTGCTTGATCATCCAACTCGGCACATACTTATTATCACCACTACCAATTCCAGATCAATACCCCTCTGTTCGGGCTCCCTATTCAATACTAAACCAGTATCAGTTCTTAAAAAAATTACGTATTTTTACGACACTATTGATCAATACGCACTTCTTATAATATGTATTTTTAAGTCTTTAGCACCCTTACTCCTCAACAGATGTCGCTCTGCCAAATACAAACAGATCTACTAAACACTATCAAAAATCGAAAAAATTGAGCTTTTAGGAACCTAGTGTTTTTGTTACATCGTTCTCAATGTACGGAAAAGATAAACGTGGTATTAATTATTAAAGTTAAAGTAACAGTCTACATAAAAATATAAATATGAAAATATTAATTTACGGATCATCGTCGGTTCTAAATGCACCAGAAATGACATCTCATTAGTCAATTAACTTAAATACTTATATACTTAAATAGCCAATTTGAGCTAAATTCAAAATTTGGAGCTTCCAGCTCATCGGGAAGTTGGTTTAAAATCAATTACTAAATTTCACCAACAACCACTGAGATACTAGAAAGTGACTTAATAAAAAAGTGTAGTCTTCGATCCGGCCCTAAATCGACCTTCGACGAGGTGATTAATGAACGAAACATGTTTTGAATTAAATTTAATACACTAAAAAATTAGTGAGAAGCGATATTTTTCAGTGATGTTTATGACACGTTAAGTACCCTGATGCCCTACGCAATTGTTTTAATTTGCTTTCAATCCGGTTGTGCCTACCACACAACGTTTCAGATCCATATTTTTGTATCTACTAATTCTTGGTTTCAAAATTTCCAGTTCTGATTATTGAAACCTTACCAATAGCATATAAATAGGGCAGTTATTAACTGTTCACCTAACACTCTAAATTCCTTTATTTTTATTATGTTTCTTCATTCTACAGGCTTCTTGTCTTTTGGCAGGAACCAGGAGAATGCTATTGCACCTGCGGGTAGATTGGTATTTTAGTAATTATTATTGTAATCATAAAAGTATGGGTTTTATCAATGAAAAGATTAGCATCATTATCATTACAGACCTTCACATGTCAACATATACATATATATATATATATATATATGTATATATATATATATATATATATATATATATATATATATATATATATATATATATATATATATATACATATATATTGATATGATTCAAATTCAGAACCGTATTATGTATGTACTTATATGTACATAAAAGTGCTCGTAAATATTATTAAGGCTTTTAACATTACAGCGTTTATGAAGTAGATTATCTTAAAGCGTCTGACTGATGTTCTTTAACTTGTTGCAGTTTAGTTAAGATAAATTCCAAATTATTCCGCTAGAGTAACTCTTAAGTACATCATTACGGCCCTTCACAAGTCCACTGCTGAACATAGAAGTCCCCCGAGGAATGCCACAAAACACGGTCCTGAGCCACCTGTATCCCTTACCAGGTCGTAACTCAATCAAGTGGGAGACGCCCTGCCGGTACGAGGCTGCTGGCTATGGGTTCTTCACGCTATGTGGCCGGCCCATTGCCACTTCAGTTTACTAATCCGTTGGGCTATGTCGGTTGCTCTGGTTCTACTGCGGATATCCTCATTCCTAAGTTTATCACGCAAAGAAATTCCCAGCATAGCCCTCTCCATAACTCGCTGAGTGACTTTGAGCTTCCTCATACAGCCGGCAGTGAAGGACCATGTCTCAGATCCATAGGTCATCACTGGCAACACGCACTGGATGTACAATCTAGTTTTGAGATATTGAGGTTCTCAAATCACTAATTGACCGTAAATAACGTTGGAAAAGTAAAGTTATAGCCAGTATACGTTCCACTTATGCGCCATAGGCCTCCTCTTATTTTCGAGAAGATTTTAGGGCAAAGGAGAGTCCACTGCACTGTCTTTAATTGCTTTTATTAATTTTTTAGAATAGTTTTTGTTTATTTTTTAGACATGCTGGTTTCATCGCGATTTTGATGCAAATTCCTTTACGTTCCTACACTGAAAATTAGTCATCATCATCATCATTACAGCCCTTCACAAGTCCACTGCTGAACATAGGCCTCCCCCAAGTAATGCCACAAAGCACGGTCCTGAGCCACCTGCATCCATCGACTTCCTGCATGTCTTACCAGGTCGTCACTCCATCTAGTGGGGGGTCGCCCTACACTACGCCTACCGGTACGAGGCTGCCACTCGAGAACCTTTCTTCCCCATCGGTTATCGGTTCTTCGAGCTATATGGCCGGCCCATTGCCACTTCAGCTTACTAATCCGTTGGGCTATGTCGATCACTCTGGTTTTACTGCGGATATCCTCATTTCTGAGTCTATCACGCAGAGAAACTCCAAGCATAGCCCTCTCCATAGCTCGCTGAGCGACCTTAAGCGTCCTCATTCGGCCAGCAGTGAAGGACCACGTCTCAGATCCGTAAGTCATCACTGGCAACACGCACTGGTTGTACAATCTAGTTTTTAGAGATTGAGGTATACCTGACGAAAAGATATGTCGTAATTTCCCGAACGCTGCCCAGCCGACTTGAATCCGTCGATTGACCTCTCGGTCGAAGTTGGACTTACCTAGTCGGACTATTTGTCCCAGGTAAACGTACTCGTCAACAACTTCGAGCATAGTGCTCCCAACAACTACCGGCATAGGTGTGACATGGACATTAAACATGATCTTTGTTTTGTCCATGTTCATCTTAAGACCTATCCGTTGGGAGGCACTATTGAGGTCATTGAGCATAATGCTTAAGTCCTCCAGCGATTCTGCCATGCAAATGCCTATACGTCACACTGAAAATTAGTGTTTCCTTATAATTTTAACTTACCATCAATATTAAAAACAGTGCAAGAGTCAACGTACATTTAACAGAGTGGGAATACTTGCATACTTACTTAGTAATAGCACGGACCACCCGTAGAAGGTGGCTTCACAATTAGCTGAAATTAAAGCTCCAATGGCGTTGACTCCTAAGAACGCGCTCGATCTCCCCAACATTACCGACAGGCATGAAGCCATACCTCTGTAAAATAAAAAAATTACCGAAAAAAATTAAAAAATAAATTGCCGTATAAAGGAGGTGTTAGAGATTCCACCACCCTCAACCCGTGAGTGTCATAAGAGACACCAAAGGGAAATGAAAGTGTAATTTTTTGATAAGATTTTTAATTCTTGAACACATAGTATACGTGGTAGCGCCATGCTGCAGTTATATTAGTAGTATAATTGTAGCACGAATGACAACGCTCTCACAGAATACCAGCGTCAAATAGTAGCTTAATGCTGCTTTGTTTCGTACGATGAGTGTAGAGAACCGAAGACCCTTTTTACTGGAAACGGGGCATTCCATCCTAGTCCTCACGGGTGACAACGCATCTGCATTTTAATTCGTAATCGAGGATAGATGTAATTGTCTATTGGCCACAGCAACCATTTACCATCAGGTGGACTGTGTGCTCGTTTGTTACCCTATTCTATAAAAAAGGTGGATGGAATAATTTTATAAAAGAAAAAGAATACAAAACTGCCAAGCGGTGACTTTAACAAATATCCTCCCTATGAGGCTTATCTTTAGGGAAGATCTTTAGGGAACATCTGATAGGCTGTGTTTATATTTTGTTTTATTTTGAATCCATAGGTTCGCAAATCAGTATAAAACTATATTTCAGGAGCCAGTAGTTTCTCCCATAAAATTGCACTATTAATTTATGTCTTAAAATGGTTAACATTACAAGAATTATTAAACGGAACTACTTAAAACAAGAAAGCAAAAATTAAAATATGCTTAACATCATTGAAGTAATAAGTGCTATTAGCAGCTCTTAACTCCTTAAGGAGGTGGCGGTGTTTCACCCCCAGGATTATAGTGCCCAAGTGTATGCGCAAGCATAGGTACACTATCTATTCCTTCACTCTCGTAATCCGATGGGACGGTAAACCGACACAACTGGGAGAGAGATCAGGCGCAGGACCAACGGCTTTACGTGCTTTCCGAGGCACGGAGGTGAGACACCGCCAACTTCCTGACTCCGGGCAGCTACTGAGAATTTTTTGACAAAAAAACTCAATAATTGATTTTTTGCCTCGACCCGGAATTCGAACCCAGGACCTCATGATCAGCAGTCGCACTACTACAACCACTAGACCAACGAGGCAGTCAAATGAGGTATGTATGGGACCTGTAAACACTTCTTTCACATAACGTATAACCCAGAAGTCAAACCACGAAAAAAGTCGATTAACAAAGGGTATCAAAGAAGAAAAACAAATATAATCGTGAGATGCAATTGATGACAGAGTAGGCCTATATCCGGTAGTGGTCTTTAGAAGGCGAAAGATGATAAAATATAATAATTGATAAATATCTGAATGTATTTATTGATGATTGCCGATCAGCATTAAGTGATTGGCGCAACATCATCGTCACCATTACAGCCCTTCACAAGTCCACACAGGCTCATGTTTCTTCCTTTTCCTATATTTTTTAGTAATTTTACTCTTTTACGAAGTATGTTGTGGCTAAATAGGTTTCACATTTAAAATAACATTTTATTTGTCTTTAAAACGTTACCGTGGGTACAGTGTACATACATAAATTTCACAAGGACAAACATCCAGACCCGGAACAATTATTCTTAGGCCATACAAATACTTGTTCCGTGCGAGATTTGAACCCTTAGCGCCTTTGGCCCTTAGCGCTGCAAGTAATTGCTAAGCTACTAAGCTACGGAGAGTTCAATTTATATATTATATTTGTGAACATGTGCTATTGTTTACCTCTGACTGTCCTTAAATAAATAAACTGACATGACATTCATGAAATCAACATGAAAATTGTGACTCACCTTAAATGTGTTGGGTAGAGCTCCACGAAGTAAACGCTGAGGATGCCCATAGCAAGCGCGCACATGAGGAAAAAGAAGAAAAAGATTCCACCAGCGATAGGGATTCTGACTAAGTTCAGCAGCACGGCTGCAATGGCGGACATCGCGAGTATGCCCATCATTGCGAACCTCTTCCTCGCTCCGCACGTGAGGGAGAGGATGAGGTTGGAACAGCTGGCCATCGCACCGTATATTATTGCTGAGAGTAAAGTCGTCTCTTGTATGGTATCGTTGCATGTCTCTAGGACTATCTGTAATTTATTCATTAAAATATAAGTTGTTTGTTTCAGTGTTTACAAGGTGATAGGACTCTTTGACTTGATTCTTTTCTACCAAAGAGTTCGTGTGGGTTGATACGAGTTTCTTTTTTTTTTGCCACCAAATGCTTTGTTGTGTTTTGGTCTGAAGGGTATAGATCCCTAAAGTGGGTTGCGCGCAACCTAAGGGTTCCGTAGAAAAGTTACCAGATTTTCACATTTAAACACAAATATTGTTTTTAAATCTTCGATCAATATTGTTGATCGGAATTGCAAATGCGCAAAATATGCGCAATTATACGTGGTAGAGCCACGATGCAGCATGGTTGCAGTACGAATGGGTTGGCTCGACCGGGGGAGGAACACGCTCTCACAGAATACCAGCGTGAAATAGCAGCTTAATACTGCTGTGTTTGGTATGGTGAGTGTAGAGATCCGGAGACCCTTTTTTACTAAACGAAGCATTTCATCTTAGTCCTCAGGGGCGATAACGCATCTGCGTTTTGATTCTTAATCGAGGATAAATGTAGATGTCTATGGGCCAGAGCATCCACTTACCATCAGGTGGACTGTGTGCTCGTTTGTCACCGTTATTCTATAAAAAATGTGATGAAAAGAACCCATTATATTATGTAGTTACCTGGGTAGTTAGCGAGAATAATATTTTAGTATTTCAATTGCCCCATCTATGATATATAATCATTTGATAAAAACCTGAATTTTAAAAGCTACGTTAATCTTCTCGCTGGCTACGTTCGTAAATTAATTTATATGTTTAAAACTCTACAAAGTATTGATGACTAATATACGATGCTTTATTTAAGGTCCAAGTTATTGGGTAACTCACGGTGTCGTTCCCCATTGCTCCGAGGTTGGTGGAGAAGCGTATAACGGTGCAGAGGTTCATGCCGGCACCGCCGCCCGCCTCCAGCACCGAGAATAGGTTGTTCATGATGTACGGCAGCCACAGGATGAAGCCACTTCCTCTGTTGATATACGGATTTCAGTTAATATAATAATATCAAAGGGGGCTGTGGTCGTAAAAAACATAAGTCATATAAGTGTATAACGCTTAGAAGCAATCTCTACCAATCAAGCGCATTACAGAAGATAAGCGACGTGACTTTTTACTGTAAGCACTTACAATTTCATTTAAATGGATGTGTAAATGAGAATTGGCATTATTAGTTACCTTGAGGACAAAGCTCACGTTTAAAATACCAAGAATTATCAAGCGGAGAAATAATTGGACCCTATTTTTTATTTTCAAGGGATAACAATTACTGTGGACGGTGTTGCTTGTTGTTTTATACGTAGTAGATAGAGTCTTACTACAGCTACCTATATTATGGATGTAGCACGAATGGGTCGGTTTGACCGTGGTAGGAACACGTTTTGATAGAATACCAGCATAGAATTGCAGTTTAATGCTGGTGTGTTTCGAATGGCGAGTGTTTTAAAGGAGTGGTAAAGTGGATTGGTGAACTGTGTGTTCGTTTGTCATCTTTATTGTATAAAGAAAAGGATTTGAGGATTGACAATCGCAGTGTCAGACATCTCCTACCTTTTAGGCCGCTGTCGGTCTGGATAATTTACTTTGAGTAACGTACGTGAGGGTAATATAACCTAAAGCTTTGCCGCCCTATGAAACCAAAACTAGGAGAAGGCCAGAAACAAAACACAAAGTGGTATACTATAACTAATATTTTAAGAGAAAAAAGTAAACAAACTTTGGCAATAATTAGGAACACTACAAAAACCTACTTAAAAAAAACTAACTACATTACAACATACTAAAATCGACAAAATATTTACTATAACGTCAACTGTCAAAATCGATAAAACATCGCCCTTTTGACCCTTTAATATTTGATTGATCGATGAAGAGCGTATGGTATCACAAAGCAATCTATGCAAACCAGGCTGTAGTTTTTGAGTTATAAGCGTTATAAGTTAACACGTGGTAGAGCTACACTGCAGTTATTATGGTTGTAGCATGAATGTGTTGGCTCGACCGGGGAAGGACCACGCTCACAGAATACCAGCGTAAAATAGCAGCTTAATGCTGCTGTGTTTCGTATGGTGAGGGTAGAGAACTGGAGACCATTTTTACTGGAATCGAGGCATTCCATCTTAGTCTTCAAGGGTGACAAGCATCTGCATTTTGATTCTTAAGCGAAGTTAAGTGTAGATGTCTATGGGCCACAGCATCCACTTACTATCAGGTGAACTGTGTGCTCGTTTGTCACCCTTATCCTAGAAAAAAAAAACATATTAACCGGATGACCATATTACCCTCACGCACTATATATGAAGACGTTTATACCACCATCTATGCGTAGCCATAAGATCTTACTTTCATTTATCATAGTCGTCATTTACAACACTCACGGGACGAAGTGGGATGATGGATTCTAAGGCACCGTCGCCACAAAATTCGTCGCCAAATGGCACTCATTGCACTGCTCTGTTCCGTTCTGAAGGGAATAGAGACCTAGTGTGGCCGTGGTAGGAAAAGGGGAGATCTCCCGCCGGGCAAGGTGTTCTGCCCGGGGAGCGGCCGACACTCCGAGTGATAGTTCGGAGAAGTTCTATATATACTGTCTTTGATTCGGAATGTTAATAGCGCGATTTAGACTTCGGTGTGTTTCGGTGTGCTATTGGCGCGACGACAGCGCCGTTACACCCAGTATAATTACAGGTTGTGAGGCATTCCACCTTAATCCTCACCTGAGGGAAAACGTACCTGTAGTATTCTTTGTTTAACGTTGTCTACAGGTGCCCATCCAGAGTAACCGACATAGTCCAACGGATTAGTAAGGTGAAGTGTCAACGGGCCGTCCATATTGCCGGAATAATCGACAATCGTTGGGGAGTTGTTGGTTTACAACCTCGTACCAGTAAATAAAGTATATGACGGCCCCCCAGTAAATAGAGTGATGACCTGATAAGTTATTCAGGAAGTCAATGGATGCAGGTAGCTCAGGATCGTGCCTTGAGTCCTATGTTCAGCAGTGAACTTGTGAAGGGTTGTGTTGATGATGTTGATAATGATTATGACAGGTGTTCACGTCGGGTTGACTGTAAGTCGCTTATTACTTCAGTATTGTAGAAAAATGCCGCCACAAAGGAACATAGGACGTGTATTGTGTTAACTATACTTACGTCATATAAATAATAGTGACGAGGTAGAAAAGCTTTAGAGTTTCCTTCAACATGGGTGGCCGGAAGAGTGCCACCGTCTGTTCCCAGAGCGCCTTCAGGAACGAGTCTTCTCCCACAGTCGAATGTTCATCATCATCTAACAGCAACTTGGTAATCTTTGAATGAAATTTTTTTTTGTTAATTTCATATTTTTATGCCGAATTTAAAAGACTGGCCAAGTGCGTGTCAGGCCAAGCACAATGTAGAGGTAGGTTTTCGTAGTTGCCCGTCACAATACGTGAACTGAGAAGGAGCCTTCTTGATAAAGTGAGTTAATGATTTGAGCGTTATAACGACTAAAATTGGGACCAAATAGGACGATGGTAACTTAAAGACTTTTTTTTCCTAGTAGACTTGTAAATTGTATTTTGGAAATGGTATTCAAAATATATTTCAAAAAACTTTTCGTTTTGAAAATACATAACACAATCAATCTACCTAGGCTGCACTATAAGTATCGGGAATGGAATATTTCAACAGTTCCTGTCATATTAAAATCTTTTTAATTGAAAACTCCTTGGTTTTAAAAATCGAATACCATTTATTTATTTAAAAAAAGAGTCTTGTCACAAGGTTTTGTCAAACTTGTTTAGTCGTTGAGAAAATGGAATTGACTCGAGAAAATTCAAGAGCGATGATTTATTATGACTTTCGAAGTGGTTTAACACAAAAACAGTGTGTTGACCGGATGATTTCTGCATTTGGTGATGAAGCCCCATCCAAAACCACAATTTATCGCTGGTTTGCTGAATTTCAACGTGAACGTGTCATTCTCAGTGATGATCCCCGTCAAGGTCGTCCAAAAACTGCAGTCACCCAAGAAAACATTAATGCTGTGCGTAAGCTGATTGAGGAAGATCGTCATGTGACATACCACGAAATTCAGGCAACTTTAGACATTGGCATGAGTCAAATACAAATAATCTTTCATGAACATTTAGGTGTAAAAAAAGTTGTTTTCCCGATGGATACCGCATTCGCTCTGTGAAGATCAAAAAGCGGCTCGCGTTACTTGGTGCGTCAGAACTCTCGAAAGATTCCACGCAGGATCCTCAAATGCTGTATACAACATCGTATCAGGTGACGAATTCTGAATATACTCGTACAAACCCGAAACAAAAAACCAGTCACGAGTTTGGTTGTTCGAAAATGAGTTAAAGCCAACAAAAATTTTTCGTTCACGGAGTGTTGCAAAAAAAATGGTGGCCACGTTTGTCTCCAAAACCGGCCATGTTACGACTATTCCTCTTGAGGGACAAAGAACGGTTCACCACACGTTAACCGAAAAGAACCAACAGCCCATCATCCTCCATCACGACTCTCACACGCAAAGAGTTTAGAAAGAAAAATAACCGCCGTACCCCACCCTAATGATTTCTATACTTTCCCTAAAATAAAGAATAAATTGCGTGGACAGAGATTTTCATCACTTGAAGAAGCTGTGGACGCCTACAAAAATGGTTGCTTCAATGATTGATTCCATCGTATGGAAAAATTTATCAAATTTCGCGGAAAATATTTCGAAAATCAATAAATACATTTTTAAATAGTAATGTTGTGTCACTTCCTTGATTCCCGAAATTTTCAGTGCCGCCCTCGTACATCAAATTATTCATGTGTCAAGCCCGTACAAAATTGTCATAGTTATACATCTATCCCTATCAATCTATTAGTTTCCGGCAGTGCTACCCTGAGATATACATGAACGTAACGAACCTAAACAAATCTGAGAAACGCCTGTGTAAACCAAGAGTACCACGAATAAAACTACAAGGCTATATGGATGTATAAATACTGTGAATGAGGCCTACAATAATTACCAACTATAAAATCGTAAAGTGTATGTCAGGATCGGTCACTTGGCCTCTTCCTTCCTGTCTTCCCCGCAAGGGAAAAAGTAGTAAATAGTACTATACTATAGTAGTGATACATAAGTCGTTTTCTTGAAAAAATGGTTATTTCTTACAGTTTACAATAACATTTCAAAGTTTTAAAGCCAGTATTAGGTCATTTTCTATGGAAATGTAATGAAATTTTTAATAATTCAAGTGCAATTTTAAGACCACGAATAGTTATAGCACGAATGGATCGCCGCTTAACGCTGCTGTGTTTTGTGTGGTGAGTATAAAGAAGCAGAGACCCCTTTTACTGGAAATTATATGAATTTTACAAAAAAATATTAAAATAAGGAACTCGAGGCTACATTTTTGTAGCAAAATGCAGCTCCAGGTAAAGCCGGAAATGATGATTGGTTGGCCGAGAAGTAACCAGAAAATCCTGGTATATGTGGAGCGTCCCACGGGGCGACCACGCGGTTGGGCTATTAGGTATTCACTTACAATAGTTCAGGGCCGGGTAGAGGCTGATTTAATTTAAATAGATTAGTTTAAAGGACCAGCGGGTAATTGCGTTTTCAAGACCATGTGAGCTTCTCCTCACTTCGATGACTGCAATGTGGTGTTGCCGGCTCAATTGCTCGGCTCGCGGCAGAGTCTGGTCTTTCACATGTATTAAGCCTGTAGGTTCTTGTAACATTTCATCACAACACGTGGGACGCGGCGGTGGTAAAACACATAATTCCAGAGGTGAAGCAGACTATTTAATACAAGAACAGACAATGACCCTCCTGGCGTGTCCAACTCTAATAAATAATACCACTTTAAAACTAAATATTTCGCAAACGGACTTTTAAATCGAAAAAATGTCACATATTATCCCTAATATTTTTGAAAGACCTATCGAACGACAGCTATACAGAATATTTTTATAATTATATATAGAATATGTAAAAAAATTCACTTGTAAAAAGAGGTCTCCAAAATAAAAGTTTTTCAAGATATTATTTTACAGTTTTTAGGCATGATAGTATATAGTAAATATCTATAACTACACCAAATCACAGATTTGTAGCACCTAGAGTCTCCGAATTAAACCGCGGACAGACGGAAGGACGGACTTATGGACAAACTATAAGGGTTCCATGCCGTTTAACTACGGAACACCAATAAGGAGATGGTATATTACGTGACATCTTCATTTACGGGCCGTTAAATAAAGTAAAAATACTAATTAATTATATGGTCGAGTGTTGATTTGATTCTAACCCACGGCCCATTACCGAACACTTAGACGCTGTGTTAACCAACCGTTACAAAATAGTACGAGATGGGATGGGACGGGATGGTAACCTTGCCGTAGCCTCGCTTAGCAAGTGGGTGACAACCGCAGGTTTTTATTATTTTAGGTGGTTATTAAGATCTGTTTAATTTCCCTTTGTTACTTTTTAAGAGACCCACGGTTGTAATGGATGATGATTGAATAATGTACTGGTGGATTGTCTTAGCAGGTAAGATTTAGATTGTTACACATGACACATTTAAATATAATAAGGGATACTCACCGGGTAGTTACTAGATTTGTTTCCAGTGTTTGTCGCGTATATCTTCTTCAACACTTCAAGCGCCTCATCAGTGCGACCCCTAGACACTAAGAACTTAGGGCTCTCATGGAAAAACTGTAGCAAGCAGGCAGTCGCAGCACAAGGTAGTGACATCACAAGCGCCAGCAGTCGCCACGGTCGGTACGTGATGCCCAAGAAGTCAATCCAGTAGACGAAGTTTAGGGGGAGGATTGGATAAGCGAATACTGAGGAACGAGAAAGAACATTTTAATATACAACGCTAATTAACTATATGGTCGAGTGATGGCAGTGTAAGAGAATTTATTATCCCATTGCATACCATAAGTGTTGAAAGAGAAGAATATGGAAAATGCCATGAAAACTTTGTGACTGGTATAAAACTGATCATACAAAATACAGCAGTATTATGCACCGCTTTTATGTTGGTATTCTGTGAGAGCATGGTTCTTCCCTGATTGAGCCGACCCATTCTTGCTACGGATATAATACAGCTGCAGCATAGATCTACCACGTTAAAAACCTTTTGCTTCATAACCTCTTAGAACTAAAAGGTGTCTTATGCCAAGTTGTGGGACGTGTTAAGGCTGATAATACACTTCTTTCTAAGATTTACACGTTTCCGCTTTATGAGGAATAGTTATACAGTTACTTACCAGCAACGACAGCTTGAGAGCACATAAGAGAGCACGTACAGAGTAGCATGGAACGACCTCGTGCCCGCTCTGGACAGCTTTCGCCTAAAAGAGTATACGCTCCGGAGTTACTGGCTGAAGTGCTGCAAATAAGTGGAACTTTTTAATAATGACACGTACTACATAATAGGGATGCACTACTGCATATTATCGTGTAGATGAAAATTAAACAGGAAAGTCGTGATAAGTTGTTTATATAACAGTCTTTGCCGCAATTGTTCACTTTTAAAACGCTTTTTATATTTATCTTTCGTTACGTACTTACTTTTAGGTCGGAAGTTTATAAAATTTTATAGACAAAAATTTAAGTAAATGAATTAAAAGTTTTGCCTCTATATAATTACGAAAATGTAATGCATGTATACAATTATCAGTATAGTATAGTAGTATTTCATACGTGGTAGAGCTCTGCTGCAGTTATATTAGTAGTATAGTTGTAGCACGAATGGGTCGGTTCGACCGGAGAAGGACCACGCTCTCACAGAATTCCAGCGTGAAATAGTAGCTTAATGCAGCTGTGTTTCATATGGTGAGTGGAGATCTTTTCCGGAGTCCTCGTGGGTGACAACGCATCTGCATTTTAATTCGTTATCGAGGATATATGTAGATGTCTATGGGCCACAGTAACCACTTACCGTCAGGTGGACTGTGTATGTTGCGTTTGTCACCCTGTCCTATAAAAAAATTATATAAGTAGTCAAAAATAATTAATATAATCTATCACAGATACAAAAATAGTAATGTACATAATAGAAACAGACACAATCTAGTAATACTTACAAGTTACCCGACCTAACAAAGTACTTCAGTCAGAAGTAATAAGTTAGATCCCTTCTATTTTAGCTAAATGTCACGTTTAAACAATGATACGAAGGTAGTAAAGCCACAATGATGTTAATATAGAGATACGATTTCTCCTACTTGAGATAAATGTAATGCATAAAGTTTGAACGTGCTAGAACCACGGGTCGTGAAACGACGAAACAAGTATTTGTTTGCCCTATAAGTAATTGTTCCGGGTTTGTATGTTAGTCGTTGTGCAATTTATGTATTAAACTACCTCAGCAGAAAAGTACCTAGTGTGAGGGTGACATTTTTGAAGAGAAAAGAAAATTAAGAATTACGCGCTATTGTTTAATATTAAATAATAATGGCCGATAACATTATATCTCGTCGCTTTCTTGCCACTGATGTGAGTGAACTGAGTCAATTCATTTTATCTGATAATTACTTAACTAGTAATTATGAGATAAAATTATATGTATACTTTCTGACACTACTGTTTACGGTAAGGTGATAAATTGAGCATCTTTACTTTACCGTAGCTATGTAATTTAAGTACGATAAATTTTTATTTAATACTAGCGATCTGCCCCGGCTTAGTGCGGTTGATATTTGGATTCTTCAACAGCGCCACCTAATAATATTATGCAAGTAATATGTTGACAAAGTTTTACCGCAATCTGGTGAACGGTATGGCAGCATAAATAAAAGATGTTTTTAGATGGACACGGAGTAGGGATATTTTTCATACATAAATTGACGAACTAAAAACTACTGGCCACTTTAAAATGTTTTAATATAAAATTCTTCATTCATTCCAGATTGATTCCAAATTTAAATAAAAGAAAAATTTAAATGTATTGATGGGTAAAAGTTGATCTAGAGGGTGCGAATTTTGTGTTGTTTTTTTTTGTTATAAACCTAATTAAATAATTGTGTGATAATTTGACATTTTATTGCAATAGAAGGTCGATTAGTGCAGGCTAATGTTTTTCAACGTGACGTCCCTGTGGCAATTGGTTACAGGCAAAATATGATTTCGTGGCTGTAGTCATGCTATCGTGCCACGGAGGAGGTGAAAGAGAGACATCCAGGACCAAGCCGCATTACTACACCCAGATAATATCGTTTTTTGCAAACTGCTGCTGCGAGAAGGCAACCAAATGTTACGGCATTGCAATTAGTTCATAGACTACCAGGTGCTTGTGAGTAACCAAACTGTGGGAAAGAAACTGCACTAAGCCAACCTTCATGCTCGCAGGCTAGAAAACATTCGAATGAATCCAGATTTGGTTTTCATCTTGATTCGAGTAGAGTGCGTGTTTGAAGAGTTTCTGGTCGTACAAGCTACTCAAGAAGTTCATCCATACCAAGTGACAATTATGGTATAGGCAGGAGTTTGATTTGGTGGAAGAATGGACCTCATTTGGATACAGGCCACTATAACTGCTGAAAAATACGATAATGAGGTGCTAGAACCACCAGTCTTCCTACATCAAACAGCAACATCGTGGTTGTACGAACATGATGTCACGGCCCGAGAGTGGCCAGCGTAATCCCCCCGATTTTAATCCCTTTGAACATACTTGGGATATGCTCTAAAGAAGAGCTCTGAGGGATTTTCCTGAAAATCTGGTTATAGAAAAAAATCTTTAGCTCCATCTGTAATATGTAACAGATGGAGCTAAAGATTTTTTTTCTATAAAAGAATGTTTTTTGTAACCTGATTTTCATATATATATATATATATATATATATATATATATATATATATATATATATATATATATATATATATATGAATTAATATTTTCTTCAATACATTAAATAATATTTAACGTTTAACGTTTAATGTGAATAAAATTGTAAATTTATTTTAGTGAATATTATATATATATTCACTAAACATGAACTTGTTGTGATTAGTGAACATTATATATATATATATATATATATATATATATATATATATATATATATATATATATATATATATATATATATTCACTAAACATGAACTTTAAAATGAATTTACAATTTTATTCACATTAAACCTATAATATTTAATGTATTGAAGAAAATATTAATTCATAAAATTGTTCAAAACAAAATAAAATTACGTAAAATAACTGGCTATTAGAGATAGAGAGAAAGAAAAAATGCGTGCACACTGCTCTCTCTTGCTTATATCCCCCACTCAACTCACCTCGCCCGATCACACTTTTCGTAACGCTTTCGTCACGCGTCCGCCAGGCCACTCCCCAAGTCAAGCGTGCGTAAAGAACTTTTACTTCAAAACATTTTTATGCATCTCAGCAGGACCAGGGATAATATTCCTCAACAGGATATTGATAACCTCATTCTGCATGCCCAACCGATGCAGTTGCGTTAAGAATGTCATGGGTATTTACTGTTTATTACATCATAATTAATAGCCGCCCTTAATAGGTTTTTACTTAACTTTATTATTAATTTAAAAATTAAACTATCATGATGTACAGTATTCACACTTGCGCTTCTTTATCTGCATACAAATCGTAGAGCTCATTTAAAGTCAATGTTTATATGAAAAAATTGTAGATTATTAAATAAGGTATTCTTGGATATATATATGTCTTAACACTTACATAATCTTTGGAATTCATGTATTGTTAAAATATCCCTATACCGTGTTGATGTGTTTATATCTATGTAATTAAATATTTTTTATAAAATTTAATTTTATTGTGTTACGTAACATATTAAGTTGTACGAAAATCGTTACTCTGAGCGTAAATTTACTATAGTATCTAACTCGTGTCGCCACATACCTAGCGACTTTGTGATAAAATATACTACATTTATGTCCATCGGGTCACTGTTCATATTTATAGTGCCAAACGAGTTAAAAATCCACTTTATACAAAAAATCCCGTAGGTATCGTAAGATGGCTTCTAATAGATGTCGGTATCTCCATTATGTCAGAGCAAAGTGACGTAGTGGAAGCGTCAAAGGTGCAAGACTTTTGGTCTAGCCGTTTACCAAGCGTAACAATTTAAGCAAATCTTGCATGTTATGGGAGTGACCCATGTCCGGCAGTGGACTTAAAAATTGAGAAGAATATATTGTTCTATAGGCTCCAGTCTAGAACAGTCCGTCTAGATTCTAGACTGATCGGAAGCGCAGTGGCGAAGAGTTTTGCTACGGTGTTACGGGCCATGTGTGCTCTCCAGTACGAAACAATTATTAGTATGGGAATAATGTGATCATTCCTAAGCAGTTTTTCCAATTATTTCATAATACAATACAAAATAAACATTATATAATATTGTATAATGTTACTGTGGAAAAAAAGACGTTTCTTGCTGGCCTTTCATAGGACAGTGGACTTTTTAGGGACAAGTGGTCAAAGTAATGACTTTCAACAAGTATTATTTATGAGAATTATATATGTATGGCACTTTGCTCTATTTCTAACTTGAAGCGTGTTCAGCGTGGTGATAATGAGCACATGGTTCGAGTAATGCGTGCCAACTGGTTGCAATTTAAAAATTTAAATTAAAATTAAAATGGTTTTCTTCAAGCTAATACTTACATAGCTTGAAGAAAACCAATTTCAAATTGGAAGCTAGGACCGTAGGAATCCTTTTATATAGCCAACTAAAATATCATCCTCAAGTTAGCAGCAAGTGACAGGAGGCTATTAAAATAAATACAATCCTAGGCAACATACTGTTCTTAGATAAGAGTAACGCTTCGCCTTGTTGAGATAGTATTTACGTCATGGGAGATATGTCTTCCATGACGTAAATGTAATGAAGATTACAGTTTGGTTCGCAAATTATCTTCAATTAAGAATCAAAATGCAGATGTGTTGTCAGTCTTGAGGACTCAGATGGAATGCCTCGTTTCCAGCTGAAGGGGTCACCAGTTCTCTACACTCACGATACGAAACACAACAGCGTTAAGCTACTTTATGCTGGATGCTGGTATTCTGTGAGAGCGTGGTCGTTCCCCGGTCGAGCCGACCCATTCGTGCTACAACTATACTACTAATATAACTGCAGCATGGCTGGGTCTATTAGGTATAAGTTCTGTCTTATCGACTAATGAATGATACCATCGTATGTCACTTCTGCCGCGTACAATAAGTAAGCCAAAAGAACACTTCCGAATCCAGTATTGCAAGACGTCAGGCAATGCGATTTCCAGCCCGTTTGCCAAGTATGACAACGAGAGCTATAATTATTATACTCAACAGATGTCACTAGCTGCAACCGAGGTGAAAATATTTGTCACGATGATGGTCGCACAGCGTTGTCATCGTGAAAAATTGCATTTTAATTAAAAGCTTTTTGGTTCCTAGTGTCTTTATTCCTAGTGTGTTCTTAGTGTATGTTCTTTAATTTTTTACAAAACTTTGCGTTTTGTTTACTGTTCCACTTTTAGGAATTACATTAGTTTAGTTTATTTATTTCTGATCTAACTGAAATAAAATAGTAGTAATATTATGTTAAAAAGAAACATTAACCTATACAATATTTTCAGTTTTCTAATAAATTAACTTCCCACGCTATGAAACCCGTCAAATATTTTACCTCATATCAAAGTGACGCGGCACTGGTAGCAGAAATAGTCGGAGATTAAGGCTAATCCTTCCTCTAACGGGTGGAATATATGTCCAGCAGAAAAAAAAAAAGATTTCCGGTCTAAAAGATGTATCATCACACTTACTACGATTTATCAATCACCATGATTTTTTAGCCTACATCCAAAATCACAACTTTGCATACCTAATTATCTAATTTAATTTAAGGTCTTTCATGTAAACATTATCTAGGTTAGATAAGAATAAGATAAAAAATTATAGCTTTAGTTTCGGTTTTATGTTCATATAGTTATATAATATTAGACAGTACCTTGTAAGTTCGTTTAAAATTTGACCTTGATTAAAACTACTTTTACGGATTTTATCGCGTTTTATTTATATTAATTTTAATACCCGACATTTCGGGTGCTTTCCAGCACCCATGGTCACGGGGGACAGTCCCCCGTGACCATGGGTGCTGGTGGTAGTAATAATTCTCATCAGAATCAGGTAAAGCCACGCTGTAGCTATATTAATTGTATAGTTGTAGCACAAATAGGTCGGCTCAACTGGGGAAGGCCCACGCTCTCACAGAATACCAGCGTAAAATAGCAGCTTAATACTGCTCTGTTTCGTATGGTGCGTGTAGAGATCCGGAGATCCTTTTTTACTGGAAACGTGGCATTTCATCTTAGTCCTCAGGGGTGACAACGCATCTGCGTTTTGATTCTTAATCGAGAATAAATGTCTATGAGCTACGGCATCCACTTACCATCAGGTGGACTGTGTACTACTTTGTCACCATTATTCTATAAAAAAATAATTAAAGTTCAAACTTACAATGTAGAAGAAATCAACTTCAACACAGCCATAGTCTTCCAATCTGGGGAAAAACTGCTCAGAGCAGCGAATACGAAGCCAATTGACATAGACAGCACGAGAGTCAGTTTTCGGCCTTTTGTGTCTGAGATATAGCCCCACAGCTGTGCACCAGTGACAACCCCTAAAATATTTTATTATCATTGTTGTTACAAAATCTGAATTTTGCACTCTGTATATTTCTTTGAATTTCAATGGCGCTAAGTGGATTATGTGACTCATAGACACCTATAATAAAAATGTTAATGACATTCGTACAAAAAATATTTTTATAGATTACGTGGTAGAGCCACGTTACAGCTATATTAAAATTGTGGTACGAATGAGTCAACTCGACTGGGGTAGGATCACACTCTTACAAAATACTAGCCTAAAATAGCAGTTTAATTTTACTATGTTTTCTATATTATTATATTATATTTCTGGAAAGGATACGGTATTAACATCAATGGCGAGTACATCACTCACCTTCGATTTGCCGACGATATAGTCCTTACGGCAGAATCGCTGGAGGACCTTAGCACTATGCTCAATTACCTCAATGGTGTCTCCCAACGGATAGGTCTTAAGATGAACATGGACAAAACAAAGATTATGTTCAATGTCCATGTCACACCTATGCCGGTAGTTGTGGGGAGCACTATGCTCGAAGTTGTTGACGAGTACGTTTACCTGGGACAAATAGTCCGACTAGGTAAGTCCATTTTCGACCGAGAGGTCAATCGACGGATTCAACTCGACTGGGCAGCGTTCGGGAAATTACGATACATCTTCTCGTCAGGTATACCTCAATCTCTGAAAACTATAGTGTACAACCAGTGCGTGTTGCCAGTGATGACTTACGGATCAGAGACGTGGTCCTTCACTGCTGGCCGTATGAGGACGCTTAAGGTCTCTCAGCGAGCTATGGAGAGGGCTATGCTCGGAGTTTCTCTGTGTGATAAGCTCAGAAATGAGGATATCCGCAGTAAAACCAGAGTGACCGACATAGCCCAACGGATTAGTAAGCTGAAGTGGCAATGGGCCGGCCATATAGCTCGAAGAACCGATAACCGATGGGGAAGAAAGGTTCTCGAGTGGCAGCCTCGTACCGGTAGGCGTAGTGTAGGGCGACCCCCCACTAGATGGAGTGACGACCAGGTAAGACATGCAGGAAGTCGATGGATGCAGGTGGCTCAGGACCGTGCTTTGTGGCATTACTTGGGGGAGGCCTATGTTCAGCAGTAGACTTGTGAAGGGTTGTAATGATGATGATGATGATGATGTTTTCTATAGTGTAGTATAGTGCAGAGAACTAGAGACCTTTTTTACTGAAAACCAGGCAATTACCCCTGAAGACTAAAATGGAATGCCTCGACATTCCATCTTAGTCCTCAGGTGACAACGCATTTTGATTTATAATCGAGTATAAATGTAAATGTCTATGGGACACAGCATCCACTTACTATCAGGTGTACTGGGTGCTTGTTTGTCACCCTTATTCTATTCAACCAAGGGGCTCCCTTCAATTTTCAATCAGTGAAAAAAAGATGAATCATTATCTTTCTTCTAGTAGTTTCCAGACTAGTGGTCGTAAACGCATTTGCATCATGAAGCCCGGAGTTCGAATCCCGTCCCGTCGGTCCAAAATCAAATACTGAGGTTTTCTGTCAAAAAGTTCTCAGTAGCATGTGCGGAGTTAGAAATTTGGTGGTTCCTCACCCTCGTGTCTCGGAAAGAACGTAACGCCGTTAAGCTTGCGCTTGATCTCTGTCTGCAGTTTATTTGCGGACCAAATCACTGTCTGGAGGATATTATTATTATCTTGTATTACCTTAAGGTATCTAAAAGACATCTTCAGTTCGAAATGTGATACCATCATATTATTTAAAAAATTTGAAGATCAACTTACCTACAAGAGGCATGGCAATAAGCAAAGCTCGCTGCTGCATGGTGAGCTCCAAGTCACAGACCGCGGCAGCCACCACGAAACTGGTGCCAAATAAATCCATTCCCATAGCTTGTAGTGTCCAGCTACATATTAGGAGGAGTCCAAAATTGTATTTACCGAATCCTGAAAGTAGAATATATATATATATATATATACCTTAAATGGTACAAAATAAAAAAAGAATTACATATTTAAACGAGGTGATTGAACTCTTTTACTCCTTCTTTTTCTAAACTATTTCTGTCGCCTATTTCTGCTGTATTTCGGTCTGAAGCTCTGAACGGCCGAGCTGTATGGCTAACCAGGGTATGAGGTAGACGTTTGTCATTCATTTGTTTCTAGTGACGCGATCATTCAAGTATTGATTCGTCTTACTCTGTGATCTGTGAGACCCGCTCGATAGTGACGGTCGTCGGACATTACTACACTCTTTGGTCATAGGTCGTGTCAATTGTTTGATCCGAAACTTTCAAAAAATGTTATTACAATCGTCAATACTTCGATGCGACCCGGGTCAAATGAACGATTTATTAACGATTAGCCATGTCTATTTTGAGGCACTACCTCTTTAGCCTTAGTTGTGATATTAAAACTGAGCCTTCTTAATGATTTCTTATATTTACGCGAAAACTACACATTGATTTAAACTACTTTTACGGATTTTATCACGTTTATTTTTATTTATGTTATATTTATTATCCGATGTTTCCACGACGTTTTACCATCAAACAAAGTAACTGCATTTTTAGAACATCTTAATTCCATAAACTCTGAAATTCAATTTACTATGAAGTTAGAGGCAAATAATTCCTTAGCTTTCCTAGATGTGTTAGTCATCCGAAATCCTACAAACACCATAGGTGTTGTGCATAGAAAAAAGACCCAAACAAACCGATAATTAAATGTTGAATCTAACCATCATCCTTCACAGTTAGCTACCGTGGGCAAATCTTTGTTACAGAGAGCACGAGGGATCTGTGACAGCAAACACCTGGCCGCTGAGCTTCAGCACGTCAAGCAGGTTCTGCACGACAACAAGCTTCGGGTCCCGCGCCTACGTCACAGTGACCGAGTGAAGCCGGCCACAGTCGAGCGTAGTAACATATGTCACAGGTCACAGATAAGATTGGCTACAGCTTGAAGCGAGCTTCTATTAGAACATTCTACAAGCCGGCGAACAAGATTAGTCAGTTCTTACCATCCGTCAATTGTCATATTCCTCTACAAGATACAGGAGTGTACAAGTTTGATTGTGATTGTGGTCTCTCATATATAGGGCAAACAAAGAGATCAATTAGATTCCGCGTAAAAAAACACATAGCTGACTTGAAGCATCAACGTTCCGGGAAGTCTGCAGTTTGCGATCTTATCCTAGACGACCCCAACCATTACATCCGATTTGATAGACCAAAATCCCTCGCGAAAAAACATCGATTCAAATTCAAATTGTTTATTGGATGTCACATTACAAATTTAAGATGGTATAATTTTGATAGGTATACATGATTCCTACCAAGGATAACTAATAACATCAATAATTAAAAAGCTGAAGGTACTCCGGGTTAACTTTGACATCGGGTCATTAGTCACCCCTGTCCCCCATGACCATGGGTACTGGAAAGCACCCGAAACATCGGGTATTAAAAATAACATAAGAAAAGGCGATAAAATCCGTAAAAGTAGTTTGAATCAATCTAAGCCTTCTTACTTGAAGTTGGCTGCAGGTCCCATGAACCGCAGTAGCTACTTACCATCAGGAGTACTTTTTTATAGAATAGGGGTGAAAAATGAGCACACAGTCCACCTGATGGTAAGTGGATGCTGTGGTCCATAGACATCTACATTTATACTCGATTAAGAATCAAAACGCAGATATGTTGTCACCCCTGAGGACTAAGATGGAATGCCTCGTTTCCAGTAAAAAAGGGTTCCGTATCTCCACACTCCCCATACGAAACACAGCAGTATTAAGCTGCTATTTTACGCTGGTATTCTGTGAGAGCGTAGTGCTTCTCCGGTCGAGTCTACTCATTCTTGCTATAGCCATAATGTACCTGCAGCGTAGCTCTACTACGTATAAAATACACTATGAATTCGTTCTCTTAATTTTTGTAAAACAATTACCTAATTGAGACCTTGACCGTGGCGCAAAACAAAAATGACCTTAGATATTAAATTACAAATGTTATCTAATCGTAGATAAGCTCTTCTCATCATTTTTATTTTTTATCATATTGGTCAAGTTCGTTTTCATTCTGTCACAGATTACGTTTCTAGAAATGATTTGGACAATTTTTATCTATGTAGTGTATCTCCGGAACCATTTAAGGATATTTCAATGTAATATAGTAAAGTTAAGTAATAAGTTAGTTAAGTAGTAAGTTACCACCTATTTATGTCCCACGTATATGCAGCTTTCATTTCTGAGAGGGTTATGAAGTCCTTTCGGTATACTTACAGTTTCGGTATAGTAATTTTCCGTTATGCTCAAGGTTTCTTTTCGTGAATAACTTCAATTTTTTCATAGAATAAGGGTGACAAACGAGAAAACAGTCCACCTTATGGGAAGTGGCCCATAGACATCTACATTTACCCTCGATTAAGAATCAAAACGTAGATATGTTGTCACCCCTGAGGATTAAGATGGAGTGCCTCGTTTCTAGTAAAATAGGGTCTCCGGATCTCTACACTCACCATACGAAACACAGCCGCATTAAGCTGCTATTTGGTCCTTCTCCGGTCGAGCCGACACATTCGTGCTACAACCATAATATAGCTGCAGCGTGGATCTACCACGTATAAAAAGCGAGGATATCCACAGTAGAAACAGAGTAACCAACATAGCCCAACGGATTAAAATTCTGAAGTAGCAATGGGTGGGACATATAGTTAAAGGAACCGGCAACCAATGGAAAAGAAAGGTTCTGGAGTGGCAGTGTTCTGGTCAGCGAAGTGTGGCCCCCACTAGATTTTTATAAGCTGGAGTAATAAATTAACTAACAGTTCACCTGATGGTAAGTGGCTACCGCAAACCATGGTCACCTGCAGTCAATTTCAATTAAAGAAGCCTAAGATGAGTTATGAACTACGATGCCTCGCAGCCTGCAATTATACAGGATCTCTATAGCCTCGAGACCTAAACACGTCCGTGCAGTCACTATCATTTGACAGCAGGAATAGGTGGGAGGTTGATATATATCCAAACAGACTCCCAGACAGGATAAGAGTCTTACCAGTAAGTAAATTAAATTGCAATTAATAATTTCACTGGCGGCAAGTTTCGCGTGAGGATCGAAATCGGATAACTCGCGTAATTTGATATTAAACTCATTGACTTATATATTACTAGCGTAAGGACCGGGCCGACCGAACAACTAAAACAGACAAGTACGCTGGCTCTAAAATTACAGTTTAGGGCCAACGCGACTCGGTCGACAGTGGTGCGCGCGCAAGACAAATTAGCCTGTCATAAATAAGTCTAGTTGCGTCGTAAAAGGGTGCAAAAATTACGATACAAAGTTTAAATAGGAACATGGGGTATCGTATCATTGGTAAATAACCTTATACTAATTTTGTTACAATTAAATTATTATATAAATGCATTTTTAAAGTTTTATTTTACAGTTAGCTTAGTTACATTACCAAGATTAGGCCAGGGTTAGATTCAGACCCTCAAAAATATTGTACATGGAAAATAAAATTACATATACTAGTTTTCAAAAATTATATCACGTTTAAAATTTCATGTTTCTTTTTTCCCATGTGCCGGGATTTTGGCGTCACGCGTCTAGTATATCTATACATTTCTTTTTTTCCGGTTTTATTTTTATTTCTGTTTAATTTTTATCTAAAGAACATAGTATAAGTTAAATTTTGAATATATGAACCTAATATATTTTATATTCAATAAGTGTAAAATGAAAAGAGTATAAAAGAAACCATATCTGCTTAATTGAATCTGAAAATCTGATTCATAAAATATTTTGAAATTCTGTTTTCAAACCGATTGCTTCTGGAGCTTAGAGTTTTTATCGTGGTAGCCCTTGTATCGAGGATGCAACATAAATGCATCGACCGAGCACTGATTGATAGGAAGCTAATTCTAATTTTATTAAAAAAAACGCGGTACTCATGTACAATACAGAAATTCTCGATATTTTAGGATTAATATTAAAAAGTAAAAGGACCCAATAATAAAAAAGTCGACCTTTAGGCAAAATTATGGTATTTTCGCTTAGTATTATTACAATACTACATACTATGAAATAATGGTACGAAAACGTATACTACGAAATCCGACCCTAGTTACGTCGTGATGTGATATGACGTTTGTATTATGACGGATGCGCTACTTTTTCTTGTATGAAAAAGTTAAGAGTAAAATATTTAGATGGGCCTATCCTTTCTTTTGAAATCATTGATTAAACTGAGTTTCTTACTTTATTATCCACTTAGGCCACTTTAATTATTAATTATCATCATCATTACAGCTCTTTACTAGTCCACTGCTGAACATAAGCTTTCCCAAGGAATTCCAGAAATGAAATGAAATGAAATGAAGGTTTATTTGCTTTGAAAAAGAGAAGGCGGTCCTGAGCCATCTGCATACATCCATTTCCTTCGTGTCTTACCAGGTCATCACTCCATCAAGTGGGGAGCCGCCTTCTTGATGGAGTGATGATCCTTCGTCTACCGGTACGAAGTTGCCACACAAGAACATTTCTTCTCCATCGATTGTCGGTTCTTCGAGATATATAATTGTGTTATGTCAGTTTAATATTATTAAACTAGCAAACTAGATTTTGAACAAATGTACTCTTAAATATTTATATTTATGAAAATGATACTCATGTAGTCCTTACCTGTGGCAGTTAGTGCGTCCTCTATGTTTGCTGCATTCAAAGGCTTTGCTTTCTCGGAATCAAAACCCTTGATGTTCTTCTGTTTGACACCCATCTTAAACAGATTTTAATAAACTGAAAATACATTATTATATTTCAAAAAAAAATGTAAAATTATTAGAATTTTTACACTGAAAATTGAGATTATTTAGAGCTCACTACAGACTTTAAAAAGTGCTTTTAGTATCAATGAAGTAACAATAATTAAAATAAAAAATAGCAGGAGTAAATAACATTTAATCATTCTGTAATAGTGCCCTGTACCATGTAGTGGCAATGTAAGAATATCCATTACCCCATATCACCCCGTGCCGTAAGTGGCGACAGGGGGGAATCATATCGGGCGATGGGCAGCGTTTCTTCCTAATAACGATTAAAAATAAAAAAAACTTCGGTTGCCAATCCGCTTGCCAAGCGTGGCGACTATGGTAAATATTCCCCTCATAAGGCAATCTATGCTTTAGTCTAGTAGACATTAATTGACTATAACAGTAATAGTGCATTTTGTAAATCAAATTTATATATAATACTCATAATGCCCGATTTGAATTAGGTACTTATATTTTTATGCCAATGAGATTTGTAACAATAACGATAAGTTAAATTAAATTGCAAAAAAGTGATAATAACCAAGAATCTAAATTATACGTACATCAAAATGACAATCTTTTAAATCTATTGGATGTAGATCTGTCTAAGAAGTAAGCATTACTACTTAGATTACGAAGCTTTGTCTAATACTTAGGTACCACGCTGGGTCTCACCTAATAATAAATACTATTTTGTATTTAAAATAATAGTTTAATATATTATTTAAATAAGATAGCTTCAATACGGCTCAAATACCGTTTAGTGCAAGGCTGTATATCGTCAAGTAATGTAATGAGGTGCGGCAAGCCAGATATAATTCGGCTCAAGTTTGCCTTGCCTTCTTTATGATAGTTGACCGACGAGGTTCGCATATTGCTAATAAACAAATAATAATTCTTGAAATTAAAGACAACTACTAAAACAACAACAACCTTTTAATTGATTTATAAATTATTTATCATTTCTTATTAAAATTTTGGCGGGAACTTGATTTGGATTGTTGCTCCTGTTTTAGGGTCTAAATATATCGCCGATTTAAAGTGGATTTTGATAAGTAAAATTGACGAGATTCATGATGTCAAAAAAGCTGTCGTCAAAATCTCCCAAAAACTTTGCAATGTTACGCATCGGCATATTGTGAAGGAAATATCTATAAAAACAAAGATCCCGAATAAAGTGAATACATGGCTTAAAGGACAAGCATCCAAGCGAAAAATCAGAATTAAAAAAACAAGTAACAAAAGTTTTGTATTTTTTAATAATTCATCAATTACAGTCCATCAAAAGTCCACGGCTGGAGATAGGTGTCCCACATAAACAGCCTTATATTGATTATATTTTCGTAGTTGTTGGAAATTGCAGTTTTTTATGTTCTAAATAATGGCGGCTCGACGTAAAAACAAATACATAGGGTATTTGATTCCCTACATAGATCCGATTGTGGCGTAAGAGGCAACAGAGGAATATGAAACTGGGTATGGGCAGCAGCACGTTCCTGATAACAACTCAAAAAATAAAATGTAATCTTAAAAGACTTAAATTAATAACATGACCTTGATATTATAAAAATGCTTTTTAGAGTATTTTTCTCGTATACAGTAATACATGGAATATACCAGAAATATAGCAGAAAAATAACTGCCCAAGTGCGTGTCGGCCACTCACAATGTAAGAAAGGGGCTTGCTTGATAATGAGCATATTATAACGACTAAAATTAGGTTCAAAGAGGACGATGGTAACTGAAGGACTCATTTTCTTTTTAATAGCGAGTGGTATTCAAAGAGATTAAAAAAGCTTTTCAATTTTGAAAATAATACAATCTACATGAAATCATTCACATGCCAAGTCCGTACAAAAATGGTCATAGTTGAGTATCTATATTTATATACGTTATATGTCAAAAACCTGTGGTTCCCGTTAAGTGTATAAAAATTAAGAAAAACCCAGAACCCACAGGAAAAAGCCAAAAACCAAGAAGGTCAAAACCGAAACCCCGCAAAGCCAATGTTCACGAGTTTTTGTGGAGCTGTCTACATGTTGGCCGTAATTAGTCGTCATTGAGAATTGGTAAACCAAGAGTACCACGAATGAAACTGCACGATAGATAGTTAACTATGACCTCTTTGCAATAACGGCATGTGAATGATTTGATGTAAATTTTATTATTTTCAAAATTGAAAAGTATTTTTAATATTTCTTGAATACCACTCCTTATAAGTCTAATTTGAAAATAAGACCTTCAGGTACCATTTTCCTATTTGGGCTTATTTTTAGTCGTTATAACGGTCAAACTGCGAACTCACTTATTATGCTGATTACCAAGAAAGCCCACGTATTTTGACGGGCCAACTACGGAACTCTATCTCTGCATGTGCATGGCCGGACACGCAATTGGTCAGTTTTTATTCTTTTTAATTTATTTCTTTGCGTTAACAGGTGACCACTGAAATCCACCGACAACACCAATAATTGGAATAAAAAGCTTATAAGGATGTTATCACTTTTAAAAATAGAGACGAAGTGTCTTATTCTCTGTAATAATAACTTTATTAATTAATATGTTATTTGTGTCACGTCTTGATAATGATGATGTACGGCAAAGCCACCATATAAATCTATAAGTTAGCTTTTACGTATTATATTTAATGTTTTATAAATTAGATTTTATTGTGGATAGTTTGTTTTGCATTCAATCGTTTCATCACTCAGTTTGATTTACCGACTTTTACTTTTAGTTAATAATATAATACCGTTATTTTAATGTTTACTTATAGCCCTTTTTTTCTCTTTTATTCCAATACACCATAACTTAAAAAGATGTTCAGTCTTACCTTCAGTTCGGTTCAAATTGCTAGCAATCTGAAAATGGCGTGTAGGGAAATTCAAGAAAATCGGTTTTTGATTTAATTAATAATCTGTGCGCTGGCTGCCGACCGTCTGTGTAGATTCTCTACCAATAAATTTGTTTTGTGGAAATTTGCGCTTTTATATCTCATGTGGAATACGTCACAATCTATCAGCTTCGTCATGGGAGGTTGTGTATTGCAATCAACACCTGATGCTGTATTGTTTACACATATATATTTGCTCTTGTTCTCTCGCGGTCTCTAAAAATAGCAGAAGAATTTATGATTACGTCTTTGTCAGCTATTTATCTAGTACTCTCTTTGTCTAATTATTCTCTTGTACTTTTATTCTAAGGTTTTATGGGTTTTGGTCAAATTTCTTACACATCTTAAGATAACTTTTTAATCTTTGAACCTCCATCTTCACATCATAACCATCCTATCGATACAGATAGGATGGTTATCTATATAAAACTATTAGATTCTAAATAAAACTGCCATCAGACGTAATCCATAGTCACGGGGGGACTGGTTTAATTTAATCAGGGACAGGGATCACTCCGTGACCATGGATGCTGTTAAGTATTCGAAACGTTGGCAATATTAACAATTTAATATACGTTATATAATCCGTTAAACTAGTTTTATTTAAACGTTTATAGGTGTTTAAGTTATTGGATCACTAGTGTTCTTGCTGATCGGAGCATCTAGGTCGTAGTAGACGGTGCATGCTCCGATTACAAGCCCATTAACGATGGTGTTCCACAAGGCTGCGTGCTATTACCAACGTTGTTTCTTCTGCATATTAATGGCATGTTGCAAATCGGTAGCATTCATTGCTATGCAGACGACAGCGCTGGTGATACTTTATACACCGACCGTGCCAATATTTCTCAGGAAAACGTCGCCGAGTACCGGGACAAACTTGTGTCTGAAGTCGAGACTTTGTTGAACAAAATCTCGAACTGGGACGACTAAATCTAGTCCAGTTTAATCCCCAGAAGACACAAGTTTCCGCGTTTACCACTAAAAGGAACCCTTTCGTCGTATCTCCTCAGTTTCAAGGCACTTACCCTTTTTGCCTCCGCCAGTATCAGAATCATCGGCGTCGACATATCGAGTGACGTGCAGTTACGTGGTCACTTGGAAGAGAAGGCCAAATTGGCCTATAAAAAGCTTGGCGTGCTCAGCAGAGCGGGACAGTATTTCCTGCCGGCTCACCGCCTGCAATTTTACAAGGTACAGGTTCAGCCGCAAACGGAGTACTGTTTCCATCTCAGGGCCGTGGCTCTCCAGTGCCAGCTCCTAAGAGATGTTGTATCTCTTTGCGTATTTTATCGTATCTACCACGGGGAGTGCTCTGAGGAATTGTTCGGAATAATTCCAGCTGCACAGTTCAACATCGCACACAGCGACAAAACTCGCGATACCATCCCTGCCATCTGGATAGCTGGCGGTCCACCACTAAGCGATTTAAAAGAAATTTTCTTCCTCGCACAACTTCCTTGTGGAATCAACTACCACCAGAGATTTTTCCGGACCGATACGAATTAAGGACCTTCAAGAAAAGAGCCTATTCCTTTTTAAAAGGCCGTCAACGCATCTGCAATCCCCCCTGGTGTTGAAGCTGTTCATGGGCGGCGGTAATCACTACGGTGTAGTGGTAGTTCAAATGTGTTTCTTAAACTCATTCAGTAAAAATTATAAAATATCCTTACGTTTTATGTTATGTGCGTACTGTCCACGTTTCAATGGTATAGCATTAGAGAATTCACCACCTTATCTGTGAATATCGTGTGACTTCGTAAGCGGGTATATGAGTTGGGCCAGAAAGATTATTAAGATCCCAGAAAAAAGTTAAGATAGCATTCATACCATCCGAAAGATTACCGATCCACTACTTTGCGATTTACCAGAAAAATTCTTCCTCGCACAACTTACTTGTGGAATAGGCTAACATCGGCGATTTTTTCAGACCGTTACGACTTAAGGACGTTCAAGACAAGATACTACTTTTTTTTAAAAGGCCTTTAATGCGTTTCCTGCGTTTCCCTTGGTATTGTAGTAGTTCATAGTTCATGCTCCTTTATCTGTACCGTCTGATTTATAAAAATGGAACACCAAGCGTAAAACCCAGAACGGCGATGGTAGTGTCAAAGCTGCAAGTCGTCTGATATTGTAATCGTTCATTTGCCTGCCAAGCGTGACATTGTTGTCAATTTATGTTTATATAGAAAAGAATATATCCAGGGGTGAATAGTAAACGTGTTGTTAAATTGAGGTATTTATAAAATACATTTGGTCAGTAAGAAAATACAAATAAATTTTAAATGGAAAAGTTTCGAAATTATCGTAGCATGTCCGTGGAAAATTTTGATTATCAATAAAACTACATAATGATAAAGTAATAAGAAAGCGGTAATAAAAATTAAGAAAGATCGTGCCATGTACTTCATTAACATCGTCATTACAGACAATAAAAGTTCACTTGCGAACATAGGTCGGTGCATAGATTGTCGCTCTCTCTCTCTCTCTCTCTCTCTCTCTATTTTTATAGAATAGGGTGACAAACGAGCACATAGTCCACCTGATGGTAAGTGGTTGCTGCGGCCCATAGAAATCTACAAGTATCCTCGATTACAAAACCAAATGCAGATGCGTTGTCACCCGTGAGGACTAAGATGGAATGCCTCGTTTCATGTAATAAGGGTCTCCGGTTCTCTACACTCACCATACGAAATACAGCAGCATTAAGCTACTATTTCACGCTGATCTTTTGTGAGAGCGTGGTCCTTCCCCAGTTGAGCCGACCTATTTGTGCTACAACTATACAATTAATATAGCTACAGCATGGCTCTACCACGTATAAAATAAAATTCTCCCTGTCTCTCTCCTCATGGTTTGGCAAATATTTTCTATATAATATGGTTACGACGCTTGGCAGGCGAGTTGACAACTGCATTTTACCATTTTCTAATTGTTATTAGGAAGATGCTGCTGCTCAACCTCGGCTTCATTTCCATCTGTCTTCTCTTACGATAACTACGAATGAAACTTTGTTTATAATTAATTTTATTGGTTTCTTTGATTTTATAAAAAAATAGCGAAATAAAACATGAGGTACATAAACAATGTTAATGATCAATTTATTTAAATTTAAAAATGTACACTTTCAATTTTCAAATTTGGTGACAATTTGCAAGACTAAAGGCGTTTTTAGCTTTTACAGCCCTCAGTTACTGCATTTTGGCAACATCATTAACCGGTTGGCTCGATCGGGGAACGGGAAACTCTTATAGAATAGTAAAAAAAAAATAATATATAAAATAAAAATAATAATAATAATCTGAAACATACCGATACCTGGGTATGTCACAGAACATCGGTATCGATGAGGCTGGTATGAAAGTCAGTTTGCGACGCACAAGTTACCTTTTGTCCGGTGTGAATAAGACACACGCATATAACGGTTGGGTCATGCCTGTTCTCATGTATATATACCTTTAGCATACTCAGGTATACTCAGACCTAACTTAACGCCCTGGATAGAAAAGTTCGCACTACCATGATGTCCCGTAGGATGCTACATCCGAGATCGTCGGTAATGAGGCTGTACTTGCCGCGAAAGCATAGTGTGCGTGGTTTTCTGAGCTCGCTCACCATGCATAATCGCGAAGTGTGCAGCCTCCGTCATTACTTCCTGGCGAGATCGGATGATCCATTCTATAATGACGTCATTTCTAATGATAAAGGGCTTACCCCTCTATCCTTAGCCAACGAGCAATGGCAGGACCCAGCAGCATTTCCGACTGGGAGACCGTATGGAAGGAGAAGGAGCTCCACGGGAGGTACTACAGGGCTCTTCATGAGCCCTTCGTAGATACAGTCGCTTCCCTCCACTGGCTACGTTTCGGTGACCTCTTCGGGGAAACCGAGGGTTTTGTCTATGCAATACAGGATCAGGTTATTAAGACCAACAACTATCGGAGATACATCCTAAAGGATGGCACCGTCAACGTCTGTCGAGCTTGTTGCCATCCCGATGAGTCGCTTAGGCATGTCATCTCCGGTTGTTCGGGACTTTCTAGCTCTGAGTACTTGCACAGGCACAACTTAGTAGCCAGAATTCTGCACCAGGAGCTCGATCTGAAATACGATCTCGTGGACCGGAAATTGCCGTATTACAAATACTTGCCGGAAGCCGTGCTCGAAAATGACCGCTCCAGGCTCTACTGGGACCAGGCCATCATCACAGACAGGACTATTATTGCGAATAAGCCTATTGTGCTGATGGATCGGGCACAGTCAAGGATATTTTTGGTCGATATTACCATTCTGTATGACTAGAACCTTGTGAAAGCCGAAACAGATAAGCAATCAAAATATCTGGACCTGGCTCACGAGGTGACCGATATGTGGGGTGGTGGGCCGACCGAAATTATTCCTGTAGTCGTGTCTGCAAACGGGTTAATCCCAGTTAGGCTCTCTAGTCATCTGAGATGACTGGGACTCCGTGACGGACCGCTCCGGCCTCAAATGTAGAAAGTGGTTCTCTTCGATACTGCCCGCATCGTCCGCCGGTGGTTTGGTTTCCCCTGCCGAGGGCTTACATCTGGTTGGGCTTTTATTTATTTATGTATTTTTGTATTTATTTTATTTTATTAATATTTATGTACATTTATCTTTCCATTTTCATTTATAATTATATATTTATAGAACCCAACCAGATTAGAAAACTATATAGATACCCCCCATAATAATAAAGCATGCGAGCAATAAAGCATGCAAGCTCTAGAATGGTGAGCGTGGGTTATTATACAGATATAAAATATAAAATATATAGACAGGACTATTCTTGCGAATAAAACTCATATTATGCTGATGTACCGAGCACAGTCAAGGATATTTTTGGTCGACATACCACAACTTCGTGAAAGCCAAAACAGATTAGAAAACAAAATATCTGGACCTGGCTCACGAGGTGATCGACTTGTGGGGTGGTCTGCCGACCGAATTATTCGTGTATTCGTCTCTGCAAACGCTCTAATCCTGGTCAGCCTCTCTGGTCATCTGAGATGACTGGGACTCCGTGACGGACCGCACCGGGCTCTGCAGATGCCGGGCCGGCAATGCAGAAGGCGGTGGTTCTCGATACCGCCCGCATTGTCCGCCGGTTTCTTTCACTTTCCCCCTAACCCTCGACCGTTTAGTCTCCCCTGGCGAGGGCTTCCATCTGGTTGGCTTTTTATTTATTTAGGTATTGTTTATGTATTTACTTCCCTATATTAATATTTGCCCAACCAGATGAGAAAACTATTTAAATACCCCATAATAATAATAATAATATCTTAGTTATATCTTAATTGCATCCTTAACAATAAGTACACATTATAACAATAAAAACAAAAACTAAGCTTACAATTATGTAATTCTGCAATTATTATGAAGCTACTTACATCTAAACTAGGCAGAGCCTGTATCTAAGATGTCGGTCTTAAGTACAGAGCAGTCAGGTAATAATTTTAACCGCGTAAAGGTAATATTTTACCATCAAATAGTGTGTGTACTACGACATAAAAAAAATGTTGTTTTAAATTTTTGTTACTGATTTTACTGCACACGCACACATTCGGAAGGGTCGTTCGGTAGGTAAAAACGTTGTTACCCATAAATCATATTCAGTTTGGGATAATTTTAAATGAACCTACTTTACGAACTACTCTACTTCTTCCCTACTTTACGAATGGCAATAGAACAATAAATTTAGGGGGCATCTTCGACCTTGTCACTTCGCAGGGTCACAGAATAAGATGGATATGATTTGAATTTCGATAGATTTAAATTAATTAATTTATTTAATTCCAGATTTTTGTTTTTATTTTTTATATCAGTGTCATAGGCTTCTAACCACACACACACACTTTCACCCACATGTTACAACCTTATTTTTTCCAGACAGTACAAAAGGTCATCCAGTGTTTGACTGTCTCGTTAGTCTAGAAGTCATAAACGATTCTAATCACGAGGTGCCGGGTTCGGATTAGTGAGCGGCGCCAAAATTAGTTATGTTTTCTTTAGTTATTAAGTACCAGCCCAGAATCAAGAAGTTGGCGGTGGTTCACTATGTGTCGCTTCAGTTTTATCTACATATCCTCCAGACCGAATTTCGGCCACAGCGCCTCAACGGAGGCTAGCCATTGGTGCAGGACAGGTTTATAGTGCCCAAGCGTATGCGCAAGCACAAGTGCACTCTCTATTTCCTCACTCTCACAAGCCGATGGGACGGCAAACAGACACAACCGGAGAGAGATCAGGCGCAGGACCAACGGCTTTACGTGCTTTCCGAGGCACCGCCAACTTCCTGACTCCGGGCAGCTACTGAGAATTTCTTGACTCATGATCTGCAGTCGCACTACTTGTACCACTAGACCAACGAGGCAGTCATGTCGATGTCAGTTTTATCTATACTTATACTAAAATAATAAAGGGGAAGAGCTTTTAATTTTTTTGTTTCTTTAAACACGCTAATCTCTCGAACTACCAGTCCGATTTGAGAAATTATTCTTGTATATTATAGCCAGTTTTAATAGTGGTTGCGCGGAAAACCATTCGTATTTTTAATTTTGTTCGAGGGTAGCTTGCCAAGCGTTGTCCTTCCTTTGACCTTTCCTTCACCTGTTGTCCCTCCGTACACACCGGGGTGAGAGGGGAAAGAAGATGATTTTAGAATGTCACGTGATTCTCGCAACCGAGGAAATATACCTACGTGCCTCTCTTCCCTTCGCGCACCAGTTGGAACCACACCGCCTAGGACAGTCGAGTCCTAGAGGGCTTTGCCCACGCGCACCGCTAGTTCACCGCATTAGCCTGGAGGCAGTGGAGCCCCAGGAGTAACCGCCTCACCTCTTCCATCGCATCACCGGACAGGGAAAGCATCTCTGGGGCCCCAGAGAATCAGCCAGAAGTCGCACCGCAGCAACAAAGCGCCCAAGCCGCATCGAAGCAACACCCCGGTGAGTAACTTCCAGTTATAAGCCTGCTTGACATAATTGTGTTTATTAGTTAATCCGCTCCAATTTCATTTTCTCCTAGCGTGATCAAGCAGGGTTCCTTCGTAGACTTTGGCAAGCGTTCGTTTAGGGAAGAGCGAGTGCATTGCCAGGAAAACCGCATGCTATAGTCGCCATTTTGTGGAGACGAAAGAAGCCATCCGCGTATACAGTCCATTTGGTGTAACATCTCGCGTAATAGGTTTAAGGCTCGACCGGGGAATTGGAATTCGGTAACCTTAGGCCCGTCGCTCAACCATTTTCTGGTCCTTCGAGCCGGATTTGGACTGGTGCTATAGCCGCACCGTCCATTCAATCATCGAACTGTTAGATTAATTCCTTAGACAATGCACTCTAATTTTATTGAATAGATTTAAACAGTGTTTGTTTATTTTAAATTTAAACTTTGGTTAGTTATTCGCAAATAGAATTCATTCATTTAAAAAGTGTTTGGTTAGTTTAAATTTAAACTTTGGTTAGTTACTCGCAAATAGAATTATTCATTTAAATAGTGTTTGTTTAGTTTAAATTTAAAGTTTATTAGTTGCTCGCATAAGTGAATTGACTTATTTATTAAAAACAGTTTAATCCCGCACGGTTTATGCGCTTACCCGACATTTGAAAAAACATTGAGTTTAGCGAGCGACACGCGTCACCTCGGCCCGTTGTAAAGGCGTTCAATTTAACGACGTAATACGGCACGCGAATCCATCCTCCAGCGTTGTGCGATTCATTGTGATTAATCTAATATTAATTATAATAATTTAAAATGGCAGTTAGTGGAAATGAAATTAAACTTAAAACTCTTTACGCCAAGAGGGACGTACTCTTTTCACGTATACAGTATATTAGTGATCACGTAAAGATCATTAACGTAGAAGCAGTGCGGGAAACGTTTTTGTGTGAAATCGAAACGGAGGACTCTTTGCGGACGGATTATGAAAGGGTATTAGACCAAATTAATAATTTGGAATTACAAATCGACCCTAAATATACAGTGAACTATCAACCGCTTCTAGCATTTGAAGATATGTTGTGTCGCGTGAAAAGAAGGGGGAAGCTCTTGCAGTCCCCATCTCAAAGCGAAGCAAAGCCGGAAGCCCAGGTACGCCCACGTGATTCGATTAGGTTGCCCCCAATAGATATTCCGGTATTCAATGGCGATATTAAGACATGGCCCTTCTTCTTCAGTAGTTTTCAAAACAATATACATAATAATCCATCGTTATCGGACGCTGAAAAATTATATTATTTAATTAGTAAACTGAGTGGCAGGGCACAGTCAATTTGCTCGGATTTCACACCAACAGCAAACAATTATTTGTTAATATTCGAAACGCTTAAAACCAAATATGAAGATAAGAGAATGTTAGCTTCCGAATATTTAAACCAGATATTCGACCTTAAACCTATATCATCCGCGAACATCAACGGCTTAGAGCAGTTTTTAGATAAATTTGTGGCATCGGTGGCTGCACTTAAGAACTTGAAATTTAATGACCTTATGGACGTGGTGTTTCTCCATATTGCACTAAAGAAACTAGACCACGACACCGTGCGTGCGTTTAAAATGGAGCATCGTAGCTCTGAGATGCCCCCCCCCTTTGATTCATTAGCATCTTTTGTGCGAGAACAAATTAAAGTGATGCAGCGCTCCTCAATCGTTAAACAAGAAGTTAAGATATGCGTCGACCGTAGACAGACTCAACCATCTAAAACCGCAGGGTCGTTAACGTACGTAACCGCTGCGTCGGTACCACCCCCGAATGCCTGTATCCTATGTAAAGATAAACAACACGGTAATTTATACAATTGTGCGACCTTTCGTAAACATTCACCCAGCGAAGGTTATAGAATAGTAGGGACAAACAACTTATGTCTGAATTGTTTAAGCGATAAGCATTTGGTTGCAAAATGCAATTCTAGTTCCGCGTGTAACAAGTGCGCCAGAAAACATCACACGTTGTTACATTTCGAAAATAGCAACATATCTGCGTCAAGTAAAGCGGAAAAGGAATTCACCCCTACTAAAGTCAACGATTCTAACGGTCGACCTGGTGATGTCACTCTGTGCTCATTGGCAAATATGGGAGCACAGCCTCCTTCAACCGTGTTGCTGGGTAGAGCCCGTATTGTAGTTAGGGATTCGCGTGGAAACGAACAAAGCGTCCGTACATCGCTGGACAGCGGTTCCCAAAATAGCTTTATAACGCGACAATGTTGTCAGCGCTTAGGATTGTCAATAAATAGGGCACCTTCGTGTCCCGTAGTCAAGGGCATCGGAGGTACTAGTAAAGTTACCAAGGGATATATAAAAATAAAATTTTATTCTCGGATAGATCGTAATGTTAACTTTGATATAAATGCACTAGTAGTAGATAAAGTCACTGAACGTCTGCCAACCGTTTCGGTTGACACCTCGGCATTCATTGAATTTAAAAATTTGACTCTAGCAGACGACACTTACGCCGTTCCCGGAAACATAGACATGCTCATTGGAGCATCGCTTTTCCCTCAACTTTTGTTAAACAATAAGGTCAGGGGCAACTCCTTGCATACCGCGCCTTACGCGTTGGAAACCGTCTTGGGCTATGTCATCGTTGGCTCCGCCCCCATCATGGATAGTATCTCGACAACCTCTTATTTACAGCATAACACGTCATCACGGTCGTTGGTTGCAGACGAGCGAGAAGGCTTACGAGGACGTTGTATGGCTGTCAAACGGCTCGAGTCGATAGTCCGCAAATTTTGGGAGATGGAGGAGGTGAACGTTCCACCTATAGTTAGCCCAGATGATAAAGTGTGCGAGGAAATTTACGTCCGCACGACCGTTCGTGATTGTGACGGTCGATATAGTGCAGCGCTACCCTTTAAAGGAGATGTTTTATCTCTCGGCGATTCGCGTCAAATGGCGGAAAAACATTTCTACAGCTTGGAGCGTAGGATGCTCGCTTCACCCCAGTTAAAAGAAGCTTATTACGGCGTCATTAACGAATATATAAGGGAAGGTTACATATCACTTGTGGCCTCGAAATTAAATAACTACGAAGACACACCGTCATATTTCATACCACATCACGGGGTCATTAGGGAGGACAAACTTACATCTAAGTTACGTGTAGTGCTCGACACTAGTGCTAAAACTAGCACTCACCTGTCACTTCGCGATATCCTCTATAGTAGGCAAAATTTACAGGGCAGTTTATTTAATATAATAGCCAATTTTCGTTTGTTTAGTATAGAACTAACCGCCGATATTCGCCAAATGTTTCTTTGCATAGGGGTCCGTGAATGCGACCGTAGATTCCAACGCATTTTATATCGTTTCAACACAAAATAAACTCTAATGGTGTTTGAATTTAACCGCGTTTGCTTTGATTTAAAGTCGAGCCCATTTCATGCGTTACGCACGGTGAGACAGCTCGCCCACGATGAAGGTCCCTCTTATCCTAAAGCTAAGAGGGCAATTGAAAGTGGATCATATATGGATGATTTTGTATACTCGGTCGATAGCGTGGAGGAAGCCACCCTAACCACCGCCGAGGTTATAAAGCTCATGAAAGCGGGTCAATTCGATCTTGTCAAGTGGACTAGTAATTCGCGTCCGGTTTTAGACACAATCCCATTATCACACCGTCTTTCGGCGATAAAGGAATTCGACGATTCTGATACGCACAAGGTGCTCGGTCTGTGTTGGTCACTATAGTCCGACGTGTTTAGCCTTAAGGTAAACTCGCCCGTAGAGAAGTGCACAAAGCGCACAATAACTGTCGTGCGTTGCTAGATTATGGGATGTCATGGGTTTTGTAGCTGCGGTGGTATTATACGCTAAGCTTTTGATTAAACAACTTTGGTTATGTGAATGCGATTGGGATGACCCGCCACCTGACAGAATTGTTCGATTGTAGCAGCGTTTTAGAGAGGAACTTCCTTTACTAAGAGAAATTAAAATACCACGTCATATAAACGTCGATAGAAATAGCGTCATCACGGTCGTTGGGTTTGCAGACGCCGGCGAGAAGGCTTACGGGGGGCGTTGTATATTTCCACGTCCAGAATAATGGTAGAAATTCGATTAGCCTCATTAGATCTAAATCAAGAGTCTCCCCCCGTAAGGTTGTCTCTCTGGCGCGCTTAGAGCTTTGCGCAATAGTAGTCCTCACCAAGCTTATTACCGCAGTTATCAGCGCATGTAGGGACAGAGTTCACATAGAAAGGATATTTACCTTTTCCGACTCCACCGTCGTCTTATGTTGGGTTCATTCATCACCCCACCGTTGGGATACGTTTGTCGTGAGCCGAGTGGCCAAGATCCAAGACGAGTTAGGAACGCGGAACTTTTATCACGTGTCCGGTACGGAAAACCCTGCCGATTGCCTATCCCGTGGACTCACCCCGATGCAAATAATGGAACATCCGCTTTGGTTCCACGGACCTTCCTGGGTTCACCTGGAACGCTCGCAATGGCCAATAACCGATTTCGACCCTTCGTCAGTGTCACAACCGCTGGAAGAGAAGAGGCACGCTCTGGTAGCGAGCGTTTCGAGCGAGGTTTCTCCAATCATTGCTTTGGCGAACGGCTTGTCCTCTTGGTCGAAATTATTGCGTAGCGTAATCTACGTTTGTCGATTCGCGAAGCTTTTACCGCGACGTTCGTATATCTTAGCGTCCGATTACAACTTTACCGAGGTGCTGGTATTGCGTGAACTTCAACGCGTACATTTTTCCGAGGAAATTACAAGATTACAATCGAATAGAGCTTGTAGTCGCGCTTTTCAACGCCTTAAGCCATTTTTAAAAGATGGGATCGTCAGGGTAGGTGGACGCTTGTCCAACTCGCAGTTGAGTTTCGACCAACGGCACCCTATAGTTTTACCGCGTAAAGACCATATCATGAATTTATTAGTTGATCACCATCATAAATTGAATTCTCACGCTGGCTCCGACCTGCTGATGTCAATCTTGCGTCAGAATTATTGGATTCTTTCCGCACGTAACTTAATCCGCAATCGGGTGCACAGATGTATAGCTTGCTTTCGGATACGTCCTAAGCCGTCATTTCCGTAAATGCGGACTTTAGGTCTTGTCGAGTAACACAATCCGTTTGTATCCCTTGCCCATAGTTTAAATTAGCTTTCTAGATTAGAAATGTTAGTTGAAATTTATTTAATCACGTAGTTAGTTTGATCTTAGCTTCAGTTGTTTTAGTTATTTTTTGAAGGAAATCCTTCAAGCCGGGGGGGGGGGGATGGTTGTGCGGAAAACCATTCGTATTTTTAATTTTATTCGAGGGTAGCTTGCCAAGCGTTGTCCTTCCTTCGACCTTTCCTTCACCTGTTGTCCCTCCGTACACACCGGGGTGAGAGGGTAAAGAAGATGATTTTAGAGTGTCACGTGATTCTCGCAACCGAGGAAATATAAGTGCGCGCACGGCCTACGTGCGCTCTCTTCCCTTCGCGCACCAGTTGGAACCACACCGCCTAGGACAGTCGAGTCCTAGAGGGCTTTGCCCACGCGCACCGCTAGTTCAACCGCATTAGCCTGGAGGCAGTCGAGCCCCAGGAGTAACCGCCTCACCTCGTGTGAGAAATAGTCGCGCTCCGCTCTCTTCCATCGCATCACCGGACAGGAAAGCATCTCTGGGGCCCCAGAGAATCAGCCAGAAGTCGCACCGCAACAAAAAAGCGCCCAAGCCGCAGCGAAGCAACTCCCCGGTGAGTAACTTCCAGTTATAAGCCTGCTTGACATAATTGTGTTTATTAGTTGATCCGCTCCAATTTCATTTTCTCCTAGCGTGATCAAGCAGGGTTCCTTCATAGACTTTGGTAAGCAATAGTTCGTTTAGGGAAGAGCGAGTGCATTGCCAGGAAAACCGCATGCTATAGTCGCCATTTTGTGGAGACGGAAGAAGCCATCCGCTTATACAGTCCATTTGGTGTAACATCTCGCGTAATAGGCTTAAGGCTCGACCGGGGAATTGGAATTCGGTAACCTTAGGCCCGTCGCTCAACCAAATAGAAATAGTATAGACTATCTAATATTGGGCTACACCTCTCAGTTAGCCTTAAATATTGATTTTTGTTAAGCAAGTCAGAAGAGAAAGCGCTCCCGAAATTATGTATCCGCGTGCACTGGCGTAATGGTTAGTGATGCGTAAACACAACGTTCCACGAAAAAAGATCTTTTCGTCATCAAAAAAAAACTTCGTGATAATATATGCATATTTCTTACACAAAAGCCACAATAAGGTATTTTGAAAAAATATTGAAAATTAAAAAGTGTTATAGGAGCGTTATTATTAGACATGGAATATTCATGCTTACTTACGAAAGTAACTTCATCGTGAAGATAAATTTATGAAGATAAACTTTGCTCTTTATAGCA